>OU015758.1:34707294-34755821 GCA_907169655.1 Acomys percivali
CACACACACACACACACACACACACACACACACACACACACACACACTCACACACACTCACACTGTTTTTTAATTTGTTTTAGGTTTTGGTTTGATTTTTTTTAATGTTTTGAGATCTTACTGATAGAGGATTTTTGCTTTATTTGTTTTATAGACTAAGTTTGTTTGGAATAACCCCACTAACATGGAAATTGCCTGGAACTGGACATCTATTAAAATGATCCTTTTGTGTGCTACATAGTTACAGACATACGCTGCTTGGGATTCCAGTAAAGACATTGTAGAACACACATTCCCTTCTCAAGTTCTCCTTGGTTTTATCTTTAAGCTTAGGATACACTGATTAATCCTCATTACATACATCAGAAGTGCTTAGGAAAAATTAAATACAGTTAAAAGGATTCTTACCTAACTCCTAAATGTCATATGAAATTCCTGCTGGTTTCAGAATGATTCAACCACTCTGACAACTATATTAAAAATAAGTATATTCATTAAATATCATATCCTATAAAACAGAGAGCATACAAATGTATGAAAGCATTCTGTGTGTATAAATTGGTATCCTAAAAGACTTATAATTCCAGTACGTTGTGTGTTAATAGATTCAATATGGGCCTGAAAATGGATCACTGAACGCAACTGAAAATAGAAGCAAGTGTCATATTTATGTTCTTGTTCTGTTGTCATTAGGGATAATTGTATACATCCAAGAGCCAATTGTGAATACCCCTGATTTTATAACTCATCACACACAGCAAAATGTAAGCAATAGTCCCAGTTAATACCTTTGGAAACTTAAAAAAAAATTGTCCTTGGGCATGTACATAATAATGTGGAATTTGTATTCTCTTATCTAGTTATGTCCACAGTCCAGATCCTACACTGTAGAACATTTTTGAAAGCAGAATTTATCTAAAAAAAAAATAGAAGAAAAAGAGGAAAGACTGACTGTATCACATTTTTCACGGAGGAATGGAATGAGGGAGACACATGAGGCTGTGCAGTTGAGGAGTTAGGAGACGCATCCTGATAGATTGAGAGTGAGTAGTAGAAAGGAGGAGAGTGACAAGAAGTAAGAAATCACTTCCTTGCGTTAAGAGTGAGCGATGCAGCTAGAGGAGCAGAAAGGCAGATAGATGGAGTTCCCAGCACAGATAAGGAGAAAGCAACACCAGGGAAGCAGGAGGAGAGAGAGAGAGAAAAAAAAAAAAACCTCACAGCTCAGTAAAGAAAGTGAGGAAAGTGCACAGCATGTAAAGGGACCATTCACTTTAGTGTCTGTGCTCAGACCCTAAATCCCAGCTAGTTAAATACTGAAGAAGTCATTTAAAGATCAATAAAGATGCAAAGCAGAAAATAGCCATATGCATGAGCTCCGAGTTCTAATCCTCACTATTAATTTTTTTAAACTATGTTTGGACATCTTTCAGAATATATGTAAACATCATTATTTTTTCACTTTTGTGCTTTGTGAATTAGCATCAGTCAAGTCTGAGTGGTTCAGAAATAGACGCACGACTGTCGCTTTATATAATATCACATTTAAGTCCACCAATTATTTCAGAAATCTGAAACTTTTTGTGCCAATAAAAGGCGCTAGACAGATAACGAGTGCTTAAGCAATGAAGGTTGTAAAAACCAAACCAGAAACGTCAAGGGCAGCTTTCTGCTAGGCTAACGTATTAGAGGGTTCATTTAAAAATCTTGGGGAAAGTTTTAGAGATGTGCTAAAAGCAAAACAATTCTCCCAAGTCTCCCGAAAATGAGCTATTTTTTTCTATGCAAAGCTATTTTGAGCCATAAAAGGACAGTAACTCTAATCAAGTATACAGATTCATTAAGGACCATACGAGATCGAGGTCAGATATGTGACCCTCCAATCTGGGTGCACTTAGCTGAAGCAGTGCCATTTCATCATTACTATCTTGAATTTATTGTCCATGAAATAGGCTGTTGCCTGCTTTTCTATCAAAACAAATATAAAGACTAATCCAGCACCGAAAAGTGTAAGTCAGAGTAGTGAATCGTTGTAGCTGACAGGAATATACTGCACAGCAAAGGAAGTATCAGCAACAGCTAAAAGTATGCATTTTCTCTCTCAAAGATCTATTGCGTGGAATGATTTTCATTAATTCCAGGAAGTGGAAACTAATCTCTGTATGTCTGACTTTCCTTAAATATCATCTGTGGAGGAAAAGTTTAAAACAGACCTAACATTTTCGTTTCCACATCAAAATATGAAAACAAAGACAAAAGGGACTGAGAAACTATGGGAGACCAAAACACTGATATTAACAAAGATATTCAGAACAAAGGTAAATATTAATAATTAATGCATTGAAAAAATTAAGATGCCTTAAGTCGAAAATATATACACAGGGATATTCACACATTTATTTTTATACAAAGTTTTAAGATAAGCAATTATATTAGTGAGACTTCTTTCAACATTGCTTTAATTGAAATACTAGGTTTATATATTTTATATATTTATCATTTTCATATCTTATTTACTTAGTATTTACTCACATATAACAAGATTAAAATTGAGGCAAAATCATATTATTACAATGTTAATTCAATTAAATCTAATCTTTAATTACTACTTTTTTTCTTTTTACTATATGTACTGTGGCCTTCAGAGTAAAAGTTTTGCTGTTTTGATCACAAATTTAAATACTTCTGTGATACTTTCAGATAAATTATAATTTTAGGTTATGCCAGAGAACTATTTTTATGCATGTTTCTACCAAATAATGAATTGTACATAGATTAGGTTAAATTAAGAGTCAGATGGAAAATTTCTTCTTTTTTTTTTCTTCCATTTTTCTTTCTCTGAATGATGACTAACTGTCAGTGTGTGGACTCCTCTCTTCAGGGAATGTGTGAAGCTGTCACCCTGCTGTATCTGCAGGACAATCCAGATGTTACCCACTATGAAATCTGGATATCAGCGTTGTGAGGATTGTCAAATGAGAGCCACTTAGCCGTGTGCCTGAGTCGTAGAGAAATGACACTTCGGAGAGAGTTGAAGGGTGCCACTATCTTTCAATATTCAAACCCATGGCTCACCTCTAGTAAGTTTGAAATATGCTCTTCTAGAGTAATATTAAAATGCTTGAGAATCTACACTGGAAAAGAATGGGCTGCCCCTGTGAACAGACTTCCTTATTGCCTACACAGAACAAACTCTGTGCTTTAGAGGACTCCTCTAATCATAGCGATGGAGGCTGAGGAATTCTGATCTGAGGACAATACGTGCCACACTGGCATCTAAGCCTGTTTACGTAGGTAATGGCTGGTTTAGAATACCTCTGAACTGTCACGTAGCATTTGAATTAATGAGGCCATGCAGGTCTAAGGTCCCTAAAAGGCCTCTCTAGATTAGGGTCTATTAAACTCACCACAAGCTGCTCAATGTTAGGAAAGTGACAGCAGAGGATATTTTATTTTAATGTTTTGTTCTCCTTTTATTACACTTTTTCTCTTGACTTTAGAATATGGAAAATATCACTTGCACATTCTTCAGCAAATATGCACTAAACTTTCATCAAAGTTAGTCCTATAAGTATATTAGACATTAAAAATGATCCTTATGAATTCAAAATACAAATTTAGAAAGTTATGCTTAAGAAGCTAAATTGTGAGTTTGTGTATGAGCGAATTAATTTTACATTATATTGTTTCATATTGAAGACTACAAAATGCAGCTAATATTTCAAGATAAAAATAATAGAAATTATAAAAATAAGGGTATGTATAATCATGGATGAGAAGAATACAAGGCTCTATTTATGTACCATTCAGATTTCAATTATACAAACAAAATATCAGGGTACACTCATATGAAAAGCATAAATATTATCAAACAAAGGAACACTTAGTTTTCTATAAGGACCACAGTTAATATCATATGCCATCATTTTCAGAACAACAGTGTTACACTTTCTTGTGCCTATTTTTTTCCTACCTCCTATGTGACTTCAAAGCTCTATCCCAAATGGCTATAGTTTTTTCTGGATTGCGATGCCATTAAGAGACTTTTGTTTTGCTTTTAAATTTGGGAATGCAAATTCAATTTAATGTCCCCAAATATATTAGGTGCTTAGCCTTTATATTACTGCACATTAGCATTAAATGATCAAAATATGAGGCTATTTTTGGAGTGATTATTATGATGGTGACAAGGCCTGACACTCACGCCACTTCAAACACACAACCACCAACAGTTCCATTGCAACAAAAGAGCTCCCAGCATAACACATTTTAATAGTCAGCAGAGTTGTGAATTCACAGCTCTGCACAGCAGGTGTGGCTGCACATCTTTGCACCCCCAAATACATTTGCTCATCTAATCTGACAGATTAGACAATGGCACAAAACCTCCATCGCCGATGTCTAAACAAAGACTTCATTTCGGAGGAGACAAAGCTCCATGCAAACTGTGTTGCCACTAATAACTTTTCCAAGCAGAAAACAAAGTATATTTTATTAATGAAAAACAAATTGCAGCAGGCAAGATGAATGTCTTGGCTTTTCTGACATTTTAAATAATTTGCTTTCTCTTCCCTTTTGTGCCTTTAATATTTACCTTCATATCAATCTTTATGCAATTTTGTTAATTAGCTGTGGAGCTGGCAGTGGAAAATAGAAGGCTCCATACTCTAAGACCTTAAAAGTTCATTGAATGGAAAATTTGTTTTGTCGTTTCTATGTTTTTTTTGTGTGTGTGTGTATGTGTGTGTGTGTGCACATGTATGTGCATGCAAGCATGTGTGTGTGTGTGTGTGTAGTGTGTGCATGTGTGTGTATTGAACTTTTAAGTATGGCCAGAGTTAAGTTGATTTTGGATACTCACTATGTAGTGACAGGCACTTAGCCAAGGGCTTCAAGTAAGAAAAGACAACCCAATTTACTATTTAACTTCACCACAGCAGAACTCTAAACACCAGAATAGAGATGCGCATGTTTTCCATAAGGAAAGGAACTGAGTCTTAATGGGCTTGGAGGCTTGTCCTGAGGCAACTGCATTTAGCGTGAATCAGGAACAGGAAATAGCAGCCCTGGTGTGCTGCAGGTCAGTTGCAAATGTGGACTTGAACAATTCACAAGTCAGGAGACTTACTCCAGTCAGTGGCTTGTGGAACCTCCCCCTAGCATTTTCCTATCACTTAAAGATCATGTAAGGTACATCAAGTGTGTGTTCGATGAAAATATTAATTCTGAGATAAATTCTCTAAAAGTCAGGAAGCGACAGCTTCTGCTAAGCAGTTTCACTTCAAGCAGGAGGACTGCTGGTTTTGTCAGCAGTAGGAGGTCATGGAAAGCTGCCAAGGAGAACAGACCTTTTTCAGTAAGATGCCTTCAGTTCTCAGCAATCTTAAGATCTTATGTACTGCTTTACTACTAATATTTAAACTTTGGTATAGTTTCTCCTGCTCAATTTATTAAGTTGGGGATCTTTAGCACAGAATGAACATCACCCTCCCACCACACACACACACACACACACACACACACACACACACACACACACAGGAAAGGCAATGAATTATAGGACAATCTCTGGCAAGCTTACATGATCTTTTCATTGTTTTGTTGTGACACTAGGAGAGGACAAGGAGTGCTGCTTGAGAGATGAAGTTGTGCTTTAATTCTTCCCTGCCCTTTGAGTGCTGCCTGAAAGCCCTAAGACATAGCCATGAACAGTGAAAAGATCATCTCACTGAGGGGAGCAGCTGCCCCGATAAAGTTCGATAGCGCTTTATGCTACATTGTAATTGGCCCTAAGATAAACATATTCTGCACTTTTTCTCTTTGTGTAATTAGAAAGCAGTTTTAAAATACAAAACCTATACGATGCCTTTTCAGGCTTGTCATTTTCTTAATAGCCAAACTTAAAAGTTAATGCGCTTAGAGATGCAGTATGTCCTAGGTGAGCAAGGGCAAAATTTGAAGCCCGTGATTTCCAAAGCCGTCTCTCACCTGCATGGCATGCCTTGCATTGGAGCTTCATCTCCTGCGATAGTGATTTGCATTCTCTCTTTTGTTTGTGAAAAAGGCCTCTTTTGAAACTAGAAGTGCATTAATGCCTTCTTGTGATTAAGAGTGAAAGCACCCTTTAAAGAGCATAAAAGACGCTAAGTTCTATTAAGTGGGCACAGCCTAGTTACTATCAAGTACTTAGACTATTCCTAGCACTGTGATTCTTAATGAGATTTTTATTTGAAAATTTTTTTGAATTTTACCTGTTAGTATTATTCAAGCCCTTAAGATATATAAGAACAAATGCAAATTGCTCATAATATAGATGAGAATTTCACATATTCCTAATGATATCCTGGAGTTGTAAGATATAATTAACATTAGAGAGTGCCTGGAGAACTCAGGCAGAAACAAAATTAGAATTTAAGCTTTATTAGTAGAAGAGTGTTGATGCAAGCCTCACAGGTGAGTCTCAGTACCTTGGCGGCCCCTATTTTCTCAGAGAATGGTTCACGTGGTTAATGCTCTCTTAGTGCCTTGACTGGTTTCTAACACAACCCATGCATAGAGAACTGTGACACACTAGGTGCAGACATTATGTGTCCTGTATTACAGCAATATCTGTAAGCTATGCATGGGCACCTTTATTGTTTCACTGTTTGAAAAGCTGTGTTCTGCTTTAAGATTACACTAAGACTATAAATTTCAACCACAGAATCCTGACTCCTAACAACACAGGCTGAATGTGTGCTTTGTAGCACAAGGCACCTTTCATTTAATATTAAGCATTCATCTGCTCACGTTTTTTTTTTTTTTTCTGTTTTGAAAACCATTTGAAATGAACAGACATACACCATAGGATCCTAGACCGAGGGCTGCTGGGAGACTGAAGCTTAGGCAGCCTCTTGTGCACACACACTGCCCAGAGAATATTTGAAGTTGGTACAGTTTACGGAAGGGCTGATCTTCACAGAAGCCAGATTTTCTGAAAAAGAAAAAGAAAAAGTTTTAAAAGCCATTTTCCTGTTAATCGTAGACAAGCACTGCAGCTGTTAAAGCAGGGCAGTGATCAGGCGATGTTTTCACTCATGCACTTTAACGCGGAGACTAGCAGCTGCGGAGTTATGGATCAAGGCTTTATATTCTTATGAATGCCATACAAGCCCCCTAAAAGCAACCATCAATATGGCGTTTCTGAAGAATAGCCTGTGCTATTCATTAATCAAGCTAAAATAATGAAAAGGCACAGAAACCATTCCGAGTTGATATGAAATAAGACATGATCCATTCTGTGATGTGGTTTAAACTGGTCAGCATAGCTGGGTGTGGTCGTGCACGCCTTAAATACCAGCACTCCTGAAGCAGAGGCAGGTGGATCATTGTAAGTTCATGGCCAACCCGGTCTACAAAGCGAGTGCAGTACAGTCAAGGTTATGCAAAGAAACCATGTCTCAAAAAACCAAAACAAATTAATTAATTAATTAAACTGGCCATCATATGTTCAGATAGAGTTTTTGTATCAGTCTACACAGAATACTAAGCCACACCCTTTCTCTTCTTTGTAATCAAAGTCACTATTTTTGGTCAGTTACAAGACGAAAAAAAGGTCATCACAACACCTTATAGCAAGGATGTTAGAAGATGGTGTTCTTGGTAACTAGTTCACTCTTACTGATCTAGTTATTTTTGCTTGTCTCTTTGTATTTTGAGACAGTTTTTCTGCATAGCCCTGAACTCTACCTGTAGACGAAGCTGGTCTTGAACTCACAGAGGTCCTCATGCCTCTGCCTCCTGAACGCTGAGACTAAAGGTTGTGCTACCACTTCATAGTAGATGGCTTCTAGTGGTGGGTGCTAGGGACACACAGACATTCTCAGTTCTTTAAGGGGCTGGTCATTCTGAGTTTGACCATGCTCCAGTGAGTGTGTGGGTAACATAAATTGGACTTGTTATTCATTTTTCTTTTTCTTTTTGTTTTTATTTCCTTTCTTCTTTTTTGGAGGGAAGTTCAGAAGGGTGGTGGGAGGTATACCTGGGAAGAGAATATAATCAGGTTTCACTGTGTGAAACTACCAAATAATAAATAAAAATACTATGTTACAAAAAAATAGAATTCAAGTTTTAGTCCTAAACAGTGATCAAAGTTTTGTCCACAAAGGAATCATGATACTCTTCTGTCTGGCCATCACAGGCAGTAGTGTTATAATTTGTGTGATTTAGTAATAAAGATATTGATTTTACTTACTGGAAACAATTTCCTAGTTGCTTAACATTTATACATATTTTGTTACTGTCATGGAAGGAAATAAAGTTTGCAAAGAAAGGTCAAGAAATAGTTTTACTATAAAATAATTTGATTTTTTAATTTCCCTTAATCTTTGAAGTCTCCACTACAAATATTTTAAAAGTGTTAGTCTTATATATAATAAGTGATATGTGTTTATCATCACTTAACTTATAAAGTATTGTACTAGCAAAATGGAGCTTTATTATAGTGGTGTAGAATCTAACGCAACAAAAAACAAAGAGGTCTGTGTATTTATTGGCATCTATAAATAACTCTGTAACTGCTCTTGTCATCCTATAGAATCTACCAGCACTGTTTTTTATACACAGGTCAGTTATTAAAACTCAGGCACTATGTTATTTTCTCAATTTAGAGATTCAAAATGTAGTATACGTGTTCAAGAGAAACAGAGTTTAACATGGAAATTTTTAGCTGTTCTTGGAGACCCACTAAAGTCCCATAAAGAACTGGAATCCTTTATGTCGTGTCTACTGGGTTGTTTGAAAGTTCTTCTGTTTTTTTTCTTCCCGCTTCTTTTTACATATTCTTCACAGTAACTGTTTCTAACTCAATCCATTTTCTCCAAGCCATTTATGTTAACCCCAATCCTTCACTTTGAAGAAATAACCTTTCCTCCTGCTCAATGGAGGTAATAGAAATCATCAAGAGTCAACTCCTTCATCTTGATGACATCCAACAGATGCCTGTTCTGAGCCCTCTTTTCTCTCTCAGAGGCACTGAAATTGCTGTGGTCAATGGTACACATGAATGTGTTTTAGTTGTTCTCTTATTTGACTCTGCAAAGTTTACACTAGCAAGAATTCCACCGTTATTGAGAAGTTTCTCAGCCAGCCAGCCAGCCAGCCACATACCTAGACTTGTCTCAGTAATACCGTTTTCTCAAATTAGACAGTTCTTTCTCATAAATTTGTCAATTTTTATAAAATTAATTCAAATATTTAAGGATTTCCATTTTTAAAGTATATGAAAGTATTATTATGAGTATTATTATTATGTTAGTACTTAGAAAGATAGAGTACATCTCACATTTTCCTATATTTCACAAACTTTTGATGTCACTAAAATTTTTCACCTAAAGCACCAAGTGAAATCTGGAAAACTGAATTCAAGATCACATCAAAAATCTCATCCATCATGACCAAGTAGGTTTCATATCAGGTATGCAGGATTAGTTCAATATAAGGCAATACATCAATGTAGTTAATCATATAAACAAACTGAAGGAAAAGAATCACATGATCATCTTTTTAGATGTGGAAAAAGCATTCTACAAAATCCAACACCCTTTCATATTAGAAGTCTTAGAGAGATCAGGGATACAAGGCACATACCTAAACATAGTAAAGGCAATATACAGCAAACCTATAGCCAACACCAAGCTAAATGGGGAGAAAATTAAGTCAATCCTACCGAATTCAGGGACATGACAAGGCTTTCCACTCTCTCCATTGCTCTTGAAGTCCTAGCTAGAGCAATAAGACAACTAAAGGAGATCAAGGGGATACATAAAGGAAAGGAAGAAGTTAAAGTTTCACTATTTGCAGATGATACGATAATAAACATCAACAATCCCCAAAAGTCAACCAAAGAACTCCTACAGCTGATAAACAACTTCAGCAAAGTGGCAGGATACAAAATTAACATGAAAAAAATCAGTAGCTCTCCTGTATACAAATGACAAAAGGGCAGAGAAAGAAATTAGGGAAACTACTTCCTTCACAATATCCTCAAATGATATAAAATGTCTGGGTGTGAATCTAACCAAGCAAGTGAAAGACCTTTATGAAAAAAACTTCAAGTTTCTACAGAAAGAAATTGAAGAGGACATCAGAAAATGGAAAGATCTCCAATGCTCATGGATTGGGAGAATCAACATAATAAAAATGGCCATCCTACCAAAAGCAATCTACAGACTTAATGCAATCCTTATCAAAATACCAACACAATATTTTATAGGACTGGAAATAGCAATTCTCAACTTCATATGGAAAAACAAAATAGGATAGCTAAATCAATCTTATACAATAAAAGATCTACCAGAGGAATCTCCATCCCAGATCTCAAGCTGTACTATAGAGCAACAGTAATCAAAACAGGATGGTACTGGTATAGAAATAGGCCAGTTGACCAATGGAATTGAACTGAGGACCCAGATATACATCCACACACATATGGCCATTTGATTTTTGACAAAGAATCCAAAACAATATAATGTAAAAAAGAAAACATCTTCAACAAATGGTGCTTGTCCAACTGGATGTCTACATGCAAAAAATGCAAATAGAACCATATTTATCAGCCTGTGTGAAACTAAAGTCCAAGTGGATTAAAGACCTCAACATAAAACAAAACACTCTAAATCTGTTAGAAGAAAAAAAGTAGGTAAAGACCCTAGAACTCATTGGCACAGGAGACAAATCTTGAACAAAACACCAGCAGCTCAGGCTCTAAGATCAGCAATTAATAAATGGGACCTTATGAGGCTGAGAAGCTTCTGCAAGGTAGAAGACACTGTCAGCAGAACAAAGCAACAGCCCACAGATTGGGAAAAATCTTTACCAACCCTACATCTGACAAAGGGATGATATCTAAAATATATAATGTACTAAAGAAATTAAACACCACCAAACCAAATAACTCAAATTTTTAAAATGTGGTACAGAATTAAACAAAGAATTCTCAAAAGAGGAATATCAAATGGCTGAGAAACACTTAAACAAATGCTCAACATCCCTACTCATCAGGGAAATGCAAATCAAAACGACCTTGAAATTCCTATCCAATTAGTGAAGATCAATAACTCGAATGACAAGACATGCTGGAGAGGATGTGGTGAAAGGGGAACACTTCTCCACTGCTGGTAGAAGTGCAAATTTGTTCAACCACTCTGGAAAGGAATATGACACTTTCTCAGAAAATTGGGAATAGCTCTACCCCAAGACCCAGCTATACTACTCCTGGGCATATACTCCAAAGATGCTCCACCATGCAACAAAGACATGTGTGCAAGTACGTTCACAGCAGCCTTATTCATAATAGCCAGAAACTGGAAACATCCAAGGTGTCCCTCAATTGAAGAATGGATAAAAAAAACTTTTGTACATCTACACAATGGAATACTATTCACCTATTAAGAACAAAGAAATCCTGAGTTTTGCTCTCAAATGGATGGAATTAGAAATGATCATCCTAAGTGAGATAACCCAGACCCAAAAAGACACACATGGCATATACTCACTCATATGTGGATTTTAACCCAACATAGACATCCTAGGAAAGACTCCACCCAGCAGGGTATAGGGACAGTTACAGGGATTTAAAGCTGGACACTGGACACAGTCCCAAGAGTGTAGGATGGCCCTGTCAAGTCATAGAGAAAGAGGTCATATGTAGTACAGGGGACACTAGATAAACTAAGGTCAGATGTTACAGGAGGAGAACTCCCCTAACTAAGGACTAAGGGAGGGAGAGAAAGGGGATGAGAGAGGGGATGGGATCAGGAGAGGATGAGAGAGGGAGCTACAGTTGAGATGTAAAGAACTCAAACTACAGAACAAGCAGGTAATTTGTATTCCTAATCCCACTACATGGGAATAGTTCTGAAACTGGCAGAAATATGAATGTAAGGTCATAGAGAGACTTCATGTTTACCACAGATTCTCAGTGACTTAGTATTAGAGGCCAGTCTTAGTAAGGCATGAAAGAAGATTTGCAGATGCCTTATGTCGACCCATACAATGAGCAGAAAATGAGCTTTAATTGTTCTGTGCATCCCACACACCTCATACAATGCAATCCCTATCAAAATACCAATACAATATTTTACAGGACTGGAAAGAGCAATTCTCAACTTCATATCTTAGAACTATATAATGCTTTTGAGAAATTATATTTTCAGAACAAAATAACCAGCTGAATCAGACCTGACAGGAATCATTCCTGCCAGCACCATGGACAATGACATCCTGCATCCTCCTAGTTCCAGCACCAGATGATATAGTTGCTGTTACCCATCAGATTGAGACAGCTTCAGGACAACATTGTAGAAAACTTCTGATCTAATTTGGACCACCCTTTCAATCTCCTACTAAGCCTGGAATCTCTCAACATTTAGAAACAAAACCACAAATGCAATCACTAGATGGCTTAACCATTCTCTCCAATATTTTTTGGGCCCATTCCAAGGTGTTATTTGCCCCAATTCAACCTGAAGAATCCTTAAGAGAACAATGCCCCATTCCCTCTAAGGGGGGTTGTATAGGTTGTTGTTTGCTCACTTGATCTACAAATGCTTATTCTCATCAGGAGGTGGTCATAAGTCATTATTTGTCTTATACAGAGAAAAACTTAGGGGAAACGCAGGAACATCTCTCCTTGCCTTTTTCTTGCATAAGTAGGAGCTGAAAAGGAGATTTAGGAACGTAGAGGGAGGATAGAACAAAAGCTAGATAATTGAACCTTCTCCTTAACTCAAGGCCTTAAATTTTACTTATAATAAAGGTTATGTCTGAACCATTGCTATAGAACTTAGTATATTGATACAAAACATGGGCATGGCAAATACTTGGCAGATTTTAACGCAAGAATATATACCCTAAGTCTAACAGATATGTATGACTCTATAAATATAAGTGGTAAAATAGCTGAATAAGGTCTTCAAAAGCCTCAGAGACACACAGAATATGGCATTTAAAATTGTTCTTACAATCCTAAATTTCTTTGACATCAAGACAAGTTAACTCTTGACATCACCCAGCCAACCTCAAAGAAGATGATGATCATCAAAGAGCCACCTTATAGACATGGCTTCAAAGGTGGCAAACCAGCCACTGGGCAAAATGTCCTCATTCCTGCCACAAAGAAAATCTGCCTAAAAAAGTGCGATTTAGATGTAGGCAGAGTTGATGGCTGCACTCTGCCAAGTCAGGTAAGCAAGTCCTCAATAGGTCCTGCCCTTTGAACAAGTCCAGCAAAGATATTAGGCCAGAAAGCTGAAGATGAGGTTCCAATGTTATAAAGTGTATTAGGTGACTGGTCAGGCAGTAAACTGTCTTAAGTCATTTGTACATTTTGGAAGCTGCTAATTCGCACTGATGGTTCACTCAAGAATTTAAGTTTTATTCCTTCTCAAGTCTCTGAGAGATATTGAAGACAAGATAGTATAGTTTTACAACCAAGTTTAGTTGGTTAGGGAATAAGATCATATTAGATCAAGATAAAGAAGTTAAGCTATTAGAGTTGAGATAGGATAGATAGTGAGTTTCTGTCAGAAATTTAGACCAAACAAGACAGGAACGACACTTACTTCAATCTGGATGAATGCAGACAACCAATTCACTATGAATGTAACATGTATAGAACTCATTATTCTCATGATTGTCACATGGTTCTTCCTGCTATATGTAGTTTGTTTTCTACATGTGTAATAAAATAAATGTATAAAAAACCACCAAGTGATACCCTGAAGAGATCTTCATAGACTTCCAGCCTTGTCTATTGGATTAGCTTTCCTTTGTCAATTATGTGATGCTCACATCAAGACACTGTAATCATCATTACCACCTAGTATGTGTTCACTCTTGTGTACTACATCAGCTTCTTCTTAGTGTAATTATACATCATATTTAGTGCTTGACTCATAAAACTCTCCAAGTTTTATTCCATGGATAGAGCCACAGTCATCAATCTCAACTTGATGTTTTAGCAATTTGCTTGGAAACTATCAGTTCCCAGGATTTTCTACATGGCCTTCAAGTTGTCTTCGCTTCATTTCATGTCGCTAGGATGAAATACCCAGACAAACACAAGTCAAGGGCTGGCTTTAGCTCACACTTCCAAGTTATATTCCATTACAGTGAAGTCAAGGAAATAAGAATTTGATCTGACAATCACACCAAACCTACAGATAGATGAGTCTTCCTAGGACCTCGCTCTCTACTTGTCTATCCCCAAATCCCAGCCAGGGAATGATGTCACTCTCACAGGATAGGTCTTCCGACTTCAATCAATAAAATCAAAACAATCCCCCACAAGTATAATCCTGTCTCCTGTTCCTCTGTCAAGTAGGCAAGTAACATTAGCCCTTACAATAACATGATAAAATAACAATTTGAATATACAAAGGTATTCGTCTTTAAAAAGCATATTCTATTTGTTGAATGATCATGTGTTTTCATAATTGTCCCTTTCAGTAAAATATTATAGACATTCTTAGAATGCTTCATGTGAGGTAGGATGGTGAAGCTTGCCATTTAACCCCATAGCTCAGAAATTATAATAAAAACTTTGATGAGATTATTTCTATCATTGATTTTTGAGATGGGAAGTGTTGTAGTAACTACAAAAAACTGCTCCTTCTTTCTTCTCTGGTCCCTGTCTCCTACCCAAGATCTTTCTATCCTATAAGCCTGTGAACTTTGGCCATACCTCCTCACTCTGCCCTGCCCAAGTATGTACGTTTATTTAGCCAATCAGGGAGGCAAGGTTAAACAGCAATACTTGGGAAATGTGACAGTCTGTTCATAAACAAAACAATCTTGGAGGACAAGCAATTATCAAATACAAAGGACTAGAACATGCCCCATGAGAGAAGAAATTTTCCAAATTAAAACTTTATCTGTGTCATAAATGTTAGTGTACAAACATTGAGTTACTTTTAAGATCTATTCTTGGAGCATGCTTGACTCCCGTGAAGATTTGGTAAATTAAAAAAGTTTTCTTTTGTACTGGGGAAACTTTTCAATAGAGTAATCATTTGAGTAATTCTTACTGCTTTGTAAAAGCAAAGTATTGACTGTCAATGTTAATGGAAAGGGCATATATTAAAGCATTTATGATGATTATTTCTTTGGTAGAACTTTGTTTTCAAGAATCAGTCTGCTCAATGAAAATAAAATGACTACATGCAACAATACAAAAATTAAAATTTTAGAATTTCTTCATTAAACAACTTTAGGTAGCACTTAGAGAAAGGGTAAACAGCCTACCAGGATGATACTCTCTAGGCTGTGATCATATTGTGGGGAAGGAGATTCCCCTCCTGTCATATACCTAGGGGACAGAAATAGGGTGAAAGAAGAAGGGAGGTGAGGAAACAAGTGAGGGGATAACAAGATGTAATTTAAATAAATTAATAAAAAAGAAAGAAAAATAAGGAAAGCCAGATGAGTTTTGAAATCTATAGTAAATAAAGTAACAAATTTTGGTTGTATGTCCAGAAAAAAAGAAAGAAAACAAAACAAAAGAAAAGAAAGAAAGAAAAAAATTTAAGATTTACTCAGTTGTACAAGTTGCTTTTTAGTCAAGAATAAAGGTCTTATACATCCATGCCGTGATAATGGAGAGAAAGGAGAATGCACTGAGAATCACATTAGTCAATCCCTCTACCCTTTATATCATTACATATATTTTACTCTCTTTACTCACCAGGCCTTACATCAGAGGATACAGCTGACCCAATGATGATGACAAAAAGGGCAAGGGAAGTTTTGACCTACTGGAATGGAGGAATACACATTCAACAATATATTATTCTGCTTTGTCTTTTTTAAATCAACAATATTTTTAGATTCGTCATTGCTGATGACTATAGCTATCATTTATTAATTTGTGTTGCTCTACGAAATTTCACTATGAAAATATTCCCTAATGATTTAAACAATTCTGTTGAATGCATTTGTGTCAGAGAGAACACAGCTGACACTATATTCACTTGTTATTCCCATCAACTGTTAATGAAGATGATGTAAGATTGTGGTGATACTGTTAGAAAAGGTTGCTATGACTCCAGATAATGGCTTCATAAATCCTTCTGCTTTAGTGGCTTTAAAGATCTCTATAATAGTAAAGGCTTGTCAGTATCCTTGTTGACTGTCATGTGGATCACAACCTTCTTGGGTTTTAAGAGTTCTTTCTTCTTTCTTTGTGTCTTTATACTAGAAAAGAGCCCATGAAAGAAAGGAAGACACAATGAATATGATATTTTGAGAGTGTCTTAATTACTGTCTTGTTGCTGTGAAGAGACATTGTGACTAAGAAAACTCTTATAAAAGAAAGAATTTAATTGTAAGATGCTTATTGTATTAAAGAGATAGCTAATGATCAGCATGGCAGGGAGCATGGTGGCAAACAGGCAGACAGGCATATGGCTGAACGCATACATCTTGATCCACAGACAGAAAGAGAAGCAGGCAGAGAGAGAGGGAGAGAGAGAGAGAGAGAGACAGAGACAGAGACAGAGACAGAGACAGAGACAGAGACAGAGACAGAGACAGAGAGACAGAGATAGACAGAGACAGACAGACAGAGAGACAGAGATAGACAGAGACAGAGACACAAGCACACAGAGACACACAGAAAGACAGACATAAAGAAAGAAACATTGGGCATGGCATTGGCATGTGACATACCCTCCAAGAAAGGCTACATCCACTCTAACAAAGTCATATGCACTAATTATTTCTAAAGAAATTAATATACTAGGGACCAAGCATTCAAATATATGAGTCTATAGGGGACATTCTCATTCAAACTACCACATTCCCTTCCCTGGCTAATAGCTATACCATAATGAGAAATGGATTCGTTCCAACTTCAAAAGTTCCCATAGTCTATAATAGTCACAATACTGTTCAAAGCCCAAAGTCTCTTCTGAGGCTCAAGACAATATCTTAACTGTAAGCCCCAATACATTCAAAATTAAAGTAAACACATACTTCCAACATACGATGGCACAGAATATATGATACCATTCCAAAAGAGGGAGGGAGAGAGAGAGAGAGAAAGAGAGAGAGAGAGAGAGACAGAGAGACAGAGACAGAGACAGAGACAGACAGAGAGAGACAGAGACAGACAGAGAGAGAAAGACAGAGACAGACAGAGACAGAGACAGACAGAGAAAGAGAGATAGAGACAGACAGAGACAGAGACAGAGACAGAGACAGAGAGAGAATATGGAGGCATAATGTACAAGTACCGGATCAAAGCAAGATCGAATAGCACTGAGGTGAACTCCAGATTCTGCATCTTCCCATCTGATGTCAGAGAATTCTTCAGATCTCTCACTCCTTCCAGCTTTCTTGACTCCAAAGCACTGTTCGCTTTTAGAATAGCTCTACAGCCTCTCCTCAGTCATCAGCTTTCCTTGGCAAGTATCCCATGGCTGTGGCACCTTCAGTGCCTTGGAGTCCAGTGCATCCAAGCTTCACCTTCAAATCTTCCACAGTGCCTTGTCCATGCCTCCCAGAAGGGATTCCCTTGACACACATGGGTCTCAGCAGATTTCTTTAACTGCAGAGGAAGATTCCACATCCCATCTACACTTGTTTGCTTCTTGACTCTAAAATAAGAATCACTTGCCCTAAGTTCATTACTAGGGTTGGAGCCTGGCTCCATTTTTGAATTGCATTTCCATAAACTTCCCAGTGTTGGTGGCTTCCGTTCTGGATCAAGATTTTCTTTAATTCTGTTTCACAAGTTGGAATATTAGCTGGATGGGGTCTTGCCCTGAGGTTACTACTCCCTTTATTCCATTTCAAACCAAGTCTCAAGATCTTCCAACCTAGGGATACAGACAGTAGACAAAAACAGTGAGAAATAGAAAGAAGAAAGAAGAGAAACATTAAATAAAATCTTATAGAACAGTAAATATCAACCTGTTATTTGACACAAAATGTATAAAAATAGAGCTTGTAACAAAATTATCAATAGAAAAGCAGGAGAAAAGATGATTATTTAACAGTAAAGTGAATTATTTTATGGTTTATATGCTAATTTTAAAAACTAAGAATCAAAGAAAAAACTAAGAAAAATTAAAAACTAATTTTAAAAGCTAATGCCTACATTATGATCAACCCATTTATTCATTATATTCCTTGAGAAAACTAAAAACAAAAATAACTAAACATATATAATAAAATAACTGTCAGGTTCAGTAGTTCAAAGCACTTGTTACCAGTGCAGGAGTCACAGGTTCAGTTCCTAGCACACCCAATTTGATTTTGAGGCCAGTCAGTTGTGTGTAGTGCTTTCTATGCCAGTGAGAGTCTGTCTTATAAAACAAACACATAAATGGAAAACAAAGCTGAAGCATACAAGTAGTGGAAAATAGAGCCTAGTGGAAAGAAAAAAAATGTTGATAATGACAAAGGATGTTTGTAGTGACATAAAGATCCATATTTACATAGAAAATATAAATACACACTTGAACTAAGAATGGAGCAGAAAGCACATTAAAATTAGCTGACAAAATTAAGGGATAATATAGTTAATAATTTAAAAATGCTCAGGTTTTAATGTTGTAACTAAGATGATAAAATAATTAATCAGATTAATCAATCAATAAGAGATAGAACATTTTTACAAGATAACAAGCTCAGTTAGAAGAAACAGCCATCTATGAAATATTCCACATACCAAGAAAATAATTTATGTGATTGTTACGTATATGGAATATTTTAGTAGTAATTTCTCCTCTATGGGGTAACACTTCCCCAGCTATAAGTTCTTGGCCAGATTTGAAATACCAATTAAGAGTTCTACCTTGTGAAGTGGAGCTTAAATTCAATTAAAACAAAGCTTTTGACTACCTGGTTAGCATATGTGCCTTCATCATACCAAAAAGCATATTTTTCAGGTAGCTGCTGTTATAACGTGTAATTTTTCACAGCTGGGTAAGACAGAATTTTCTCCCACAGCAGCCTGCATTATGAAATCTCCAGGTGAGTCCCAGATATATTTCTCTATACCATATGACCAAAGTGTGTGGTAGTACAGCTCTAGCCAAAGGGAAGTATTCCACACTTGGAATGGAGTTTCATTTGATAACCTATGGCTCTGGGAAGACTATTATCCCCACATATAGTGTAACTTTAATTAAAATGCTTTCAGTATACTTGTAGGAAAGCTTATCAAACAGTAGTCTTCTATATGGCTTTCCAAACATCCTTTGTGTTAATTACTTCTATCATAAGCACTTTCTGCCTAACCCTTCCATTTCACTCTCCAATTATTCCTCTGCTCCATTCATATTATCCGTTTTCTATTATTCCTTGGTTAATCCTTCTCTGCTGCCCAGCCCCTAATTGGTGTTTCTCTATAAGTTTCCAGACTTACTTATACTGTTCATGTAGTGGATAACAAATCTCAATAAATGTAGAACAATTGAAAAAAATAAAATTATCTCTTCTTATGAAAAACTGTTAGAAAATAATAATAGAAGAGAAATTGTAAGGTTCATAGGTAAGACAAAAAATTGAACATGTTATGGAATATCTGCTATCCATTGGATCAAAGGATAAATTTATAATACAATTGATAGAATGAATACAGAGAGAGAGAGAGAGAGAGAGAGAGAGAGAGAGAGAGAGAGAGACAGAGAGAGAGACAGAGAGAGACAGAGACAGAGAGAGAGAGAGAGAGAGAGAGAGAGAGAGAGAGAGAGAGAGAGAGAGAGAGAGAGAGAGAGAGAGACTCTTGCGTGGCTTACAGGCTCTGGACCAGCTAGTCCAAAAATGGCTGTCTACCAACGCAAAGTCCAAAATCTAGTAGATGCTCAGGCTTGAGGCTGGATGTCTTAGCTTGTCTTCTATATGCATCAAAATCCTGAAGAAGTAAGTTCTAATATCAGTGAAGGAATGAACTTGCCAGCAAGAGCAAGGGAGAGCAGAGAAAGATCAAAGACTTCTTTCTTGTCTCTTACATAGGCTGCTGCATGAAGTGTGGCTGGGATTTACATTGGGTCTTCTGACCTCAAGTAATCTTGATCTAATATGAATTTCCTTGACTCAAGTGATCCAATTAATTAAAAATTCCTCACAGGTGTGCATGGGTTTTTAGCTAATTTTGGATGAGGTCAAGTTGCCAGCCAAGAATGACCATCACAAAAGAAGAAAAGTTTCATATCTCTAACCTAAATCCATTTCAAGAAACTGAATAAAAATAAATCAAAATTTAGACATGATGCTGGGCGGTGGTGGCGCACGCCTTTAATCCCAGCACTTGGGAGGCAGAGGCAGGAGGATTGCTGTTAGGTCGAGGCCAGCCTGGTCTACAAAGTGACTTTAGGACAGCCAAGGCTACACAGAGAGACCCTGTCTCAAAAAACCAAAAAAAAAAAAAATTTAGACATGATGAAGAATGTATAGTATTTTCAAATAACTGAAATTTAGATTTAAAAAAGCAAGTGATTAAAAAAAGACAAAATAGTTAGATGAACTTTTTAATAGAATAAGAAAAAGTGCCAAGTATATTAAAATAAAACATAGGAATAAGAACAAAACTACTCATCTCATAGCTATAGAATGGAATGAGCATACCAGGAATAGCTATACTCGATAAAGATAATGCAGATGAAATGTCCAAATTAGTTTTTCAATTTTTAAGTATCTAAAATTATTATATTATATCTGTATTTTGCCTACCTATATCTTTATGCATCTCTTGCATGCCTTATACTGGAGGATGTCAGTAGAGAGTATTAGATCACTTGGAGCTAGAAGCACAATTGAATTTGAGCACCCATGTGTGTACTGAGAACTGAACCTTGGTCCTTCCTCTACACAAGCAACAATTTCTCACAGCTGCCGAGCCAATAATCCACCTCTAAAGTGTAAAATTCTTAGGAAAGCTACATACTACAAAAAACAAAAATAAAGACAAACAAACAAGCAAAACCCAAAAAAAAACAAAAAACAAAAAAGTGATTCAATAAGAAATAGAGAATCTAATCCCTGGAGAGATCAGTGGTTAAGAACACTTTCTATTCTTCCAGAGGTTTCAGGTTCAGTTTTCAGCACAACATTCTGTAGCTACCAACCACATATATGTCCAGTTTCAAGGGCATGTGACACCCTCTATCGGTTCATGAGCACTGTGTACAGTGGTGCAAATATACACACTCAAGAACACAGAGGCTCAAAAATAAGCAAATGATTCCTTAAAACCAGAGACTAAGCCTAGATATGTAGTTATTCATTGTAGTTATTTGAATGAGAATGGCTTTAATAGGCTTATGTATTTGAACAATATTTTAAAAGATTAGGAGATGTGGCCTTGTTGAAGTAAGTGTGGCCATATTGAAAGAAGTATGTTAGTAGTGATGGACTTTGAGGTTTCCATGCCCAATGGCTTGCTCTTTATGCTGCTTTGAGATCCACATGGAGACCCCTCAGCTACCATTTCTGCCTGCATGTTGACATGCTCTGTGCCATGTGGCTAATAGACTAAATCTCTGAAACTACAGCACATCCCATTTAAATGCTATCTTTTATAAGGGTTAATCATAAACATAGTATCTCTTTACAGCAATACAACACTGCCTAAGACAGAAGTTGGAACCAGGTAGTGGGATATTGCTGTGACCAGCCTGACCATTTTATTTATTGGCATAGTGTGGACTTTGGGACTTTGAATTAGAAAAGCAGTTTGACACTTTACCTGCGGACTAATTGGCCCTACAAATAGGAGCATGGAATACAGTGGTAAGGGCAACTTGAACTGTAGAGGCTCAGATCAAGAAATTTCATAGGGGAAGAATATCAGTAAGTAGCCTAGAGGCCATTCTTGTGATAATAAGGTGGCTGCCTTAGGCTAAATTATAGAGTTTTTGGATAATGGCATTGACAGAAAAAATTTGAAGGCAAATTAGTATTGTCTGTGTTGGGTGTTTCTTATTGATCACATTTATCCTGATTCATAATGAAGGAAAATGAACAAGGAAAATGCAGGTGTTCAGTTTGAGGATAAATGGAGCTCCAGAACTGTAAATGGAGCTAAATCCAGGGCTCATGCAGATAAAAACTTCAAAGAAAAGCTTGATGCTAAATGAAATAAATGGAGTGGTGACCACCCACCTAAGATTCCAAACTGGAAACAGGAATTAAAGACAAGTTTAAGGAGTAAAGGAAACCATCAGAAACAAAACTGGTGAAAGTGTACTTGAAGAGGGGGTCATATTCCAGCCTGAGTAAGCAGAAGGACATGGCAGCTTCAACCAAATGGTTCTGGAATTATAGTCAAGAATATAAGAAAGAGGTTATGGAATCTGCCTTCCTAGCTAAGGAAAGCTGCTGAGGTCAGGTGTGTCAAGAGTGTTTCTGCATGGGAGCTTAGAGAGACCATTGCATGAAGCTATGAAGTGAAGGCTGAATTTCACTGGACGCCTCCAAGGTGTTGAAGATTCCAGAGTCATGGGTTACCTGCTGAGGAAAGCTGCAGACTGGGTGTGGAACCAGCCCAAAAAGGAGAAGTGTGTTGAAGTCAGAAAACTAAAAGTAGGTGAAGCTCTGACAGGGGCTTTGACATCAGACATGGCGTTCAGAGTTTGCTCAGATGATTTTCAGTCTTGCCTTTGTCCAGTATTTCTTTACTGTGCTCCACTCTTTTAATAGTAATGTATATTTTTGCTATTGTAGATAAGAAGTATATGTTCTACTTATTTATTTTGATTTCACAGGGTTTACAATAAATAGATTGTCATGAATTTCAGTTCAAAGTTTCTTTGAACTTTGGAGTTTTAAACAGTGTTGAGACTGTGACTTCAGGGACTTTTGAAATGTATTAAATACATTTTGCATTATAATATGGCTACAAGTCTATGGAGGTCAGGAAATCAAACATGAGAATTTGAATAATAGTAGCCCCATAGGCTCTTATATTTGAATGCTTAGTCATCAGGGAATAGCAATATTTAAAATTCCAAGGAAATGTGGCCTTATTGGAGTGGTTGTGGCCTTGTTGTAAGGTGTTGTCACTGGATGTGGGTTTGGATGTTTCAAAAGTCCAAACCAGGCTTAGTGGCTTGCTCTTCCTGCTGCCTTTGGGCATGGAAGTACAACTCTCAGTTACATTTCTGCCTACATGATGCCATGTTTCCTGCCATGAGGATATTGGACTAAATCTCTGAAATCGTAAGCAAGCATCAATTACATACCTTTTTAGTAAGAGTGTTTCTTCACAGTAATAGAAAATTGACTAAGACAGTAATTAAGAAAACAAATAAACCTCTTATTAAAGAAAGGGCTGAGACCAGATGATTTCGCTGATATGATAATCAAATGTGTGAAAAGAAATGACACCACATGCAATGTCTTGAGTTTGATCCCTCAACACTGGAAAAAATTCATGTCAATTATTTTCAAATTAAAAAAATTTAAGTAGTTGGAACATTTCCTAACTCATTATTTTAGCTATTATAACCTTAAAACTATAGACAAACAATAGTATCATGCACACACACACACACACACACACACACACACACACACACAACCAAATAATTCTATAATGATTGATACAAGTGAATAACAACCTGAGTTGAGCAGTTTATAAAAAGGGTTATAAACTGGTATATATGCAAGGAAGTCAATGCTCACTCAACATATTAAGATAATTAGCGTATACCAAGGTAATAAAGAGTATGGCAGAAAACATGATCATGGATAGAATTAGAAATATAATATTTAGTGAGGCAACCCAGACCGAAAAAAAAAAAAAAACCAAGCATATCATGTTCTATCTCATCACAGGTTCCAATTTACAAATGCACAGATGAGAGTACAGAGCCCGAGTAATGGCAAAACCAGGAGATTAAATATGGATCATTTCAGGTTTTGTGAGGGAGAATAGAAATAGTCAGGGTGGGCTACAAGTGATCTGATCAGGAGAATAAGCAGGGAAGAGGTGTACACTAATTATGTAGGGGTATAGAGATACAAGGAGAAGAAGGAGGCAGAAGGATAGCTATTATAAAGGAAGAATGTTTGAAAAAGCCAAAAGAATCAGTATTATTTACAAAAATAAGAACTTATAATTGTTGGAGGAAGGTCAAATGTGTTTTCAAATGCCTTGAGACCTGGTTGTAAAGACATACTGATGCAGTGGAACCTGCCCAGGACTCCTCAGATTGGCAAATGATTGGCTTTCATGTGAATTTTAAAGGTACTAGAATTAGAGTAGATCAGAATCTTCCCAGCATAGTGCTTATAGCTTAATAATAAATCATAGTCTTTCTATGTCAGTGAATGGGGTACCAACTAGTTAAAGAAAACTGCTACTGTAATATTTTACTGCTTTGATTAATTTAGAAAGAGTAGTTTTTCTTTTGACATGTAATACACATAAATCTCTATGTAAATATACATATATAGTTGAATCGAACATTTCTCATCTTGGCTGACAATGCTCCATCCAAGAACCAAAGGCCATCTAGCAAAACCTCAACAGCACTCAAGGGAAACCATCCTTTGAGTTATTGCTGAGAGTGTTATCTAAAAGTCTCCCAAAACATTAAAGGATGTTGTTATTGGCCTTTGTTGTTCCCCAGAGGTAAAGATCCCCTGAGCTGGATCTGATATGAATAATTTCTCTTTGAGGACTAGCTTCTTGGATGTTAGGAGGAGTGATAAAAAATTCCAAATGATGGAAACAATCAAAACTCCTAATCAGCTATGGCCACTATGAACCACAATAGTGACCAGTGTGGTACAATGATCTGAAGGGTGCAGCAGTGGTACTCATATTTTGGCAGTAACCAATAGTTCCGAAGTTTGACTGAAGGCCCACTCAATGTGAGGGAAATCATGTCTGGTCCTGGAAACATAGTTCACTACCCAGGGCTAGTGAAGTCTTGAATCTTAGAGTAGATCCTACAACTGTTATTTTTCAAAATCAGCATAATACCTATATATATATACACTTGTTTTGCCTCTCATCAAAAAAAGTTCCTTTTGCAGAAGATAGATTCCATTACAGAAAAAACACAATCAGTCACAATGCAAAGTTGTGAAGCTCAGTCCAGATGAATATACCTACAAAAAACTTCTAAACCAAAAGCTCAGGAAACATTGCAAAAGAGGGAGAAGAAAAGTTAGAGTTTCAGGGAGTTTGCTGTGGGACTGTTTCTCCAAGTAACACGAGAAGCTAGATTCACAAAATCTCAGCAACATGACTACTTAAACATGAGTTGAACAAGAATAATAATAGACACACCAAAGTAGACTAGAGAAAAGCCAAAGATGTCAACTCTACTGGAATAACTGTAGGCAACTAAGGAATGCCAACAGTTGGAGAAATCGTCTTCCCCAGGGAAAAGCACACCAATGGTTATCCAATAACAAATGGTCTTCCCTGAAAACATACATACAAATAACATTAAACATACTGAGTAGCTTATACTTAGGAATATATGAGTATATACCTCTATACATGTTTGTTTTGTCATTAATTTTCTTTTTATTATATAAATTGGTGTTTTGATTTCATGAGTATCTGTATGAGGTGTCAGATGCCCTGGAGCTGGAGTTACAGACAGTTGTGAGCTGCCATGTGGGTGCTTCGAAACCGAGGTCCTCTGGAAGAACAGCCAGTGCTCTTAACCTCTGAGTCATCTCTCCAGTCACACATATGCTTGTAACAAATAAAAAAAGAGAACATGGATTTGAACTGTTCCTGAGAGGGATTACCTCCCCCTGTATATGCTCATAGGGTATCAAGTCTCTTCTCAGTGACCTGCTGTCATTCCTCGGAGTGCCACCAGATCTCCCCCTCCAGGGGACATAGTCAAATGTGAGGCACCAGAGTATGTGAGAAAGTCATATCCCACTCTCCACTCAAGTGTGGAGACTGTTCTGACCATTGGCTAGATCTGGGTAGGGGTTTAAAGTTTACCGCCTGTATTGTCCTTGGCTGTTGCCTTAGTTTGAGCCGGACCCCTGGGCCCAAATCTGCCTATCATAGTGTTCTACTTGTTGGTTTCTAGGATCCTCTGGATCCTTCTACTTTGCTATTCTCCCATGCTTCTCTCATCTAGAGTCCCAATAAGATGTCCTCCCCTCTGTCAAAGCTTCCTGGTAAGTGAAGGCTTTCATGGGACATGCCCCTTGGGCTAGTGTCCAGATATAAGTGAGTATATACCATTTGAGTCTTTCTGCTTCTGGGTTAACTCACTCATTATGATCATTTCTAGCTCAATCCATTTTTCCACCTGGTGGCACGCAGAGGAAGGATAGCAGGTTACCAAGAAGAGACTTGATACTTTATGAGCATATACAGGGGAGATAATCCCCCTCAGGAAGAGTCATAGGGGAGGGGAATAAGGGGAAACTGGGAGGGAGGGAAGAATGGGAGGATACAAGGGATGGGATAACTATTGAGATGTAACAAGAATAAATTAATAAAAAATTAAAAAAATAAAATATAGAGTTGAAAATTCTAGTTATTCACTTGTTAAAACACTTTTCAGAAAAGTGTTCAAGAACGTTCAGTATAAAATAATAATTTTAAGATAGAGTGGGAAACTAGATTTTCATATACATAAAATAAAATTTGGAAAGGTCATGATCAAAATATACCCAAAGATCTAAATGCATAAATAGTAGTAATACTGGTGCTGCTGTGATGGCTGAGTAGCTAAGGGCACATATATACAGTTCTTACAAAAGAGTAAGGTTCAGTTTGAAGCACCTATGGGCAGTTCAAAGCTTCCTATAACTTCAGCTTCATGGTCAATTGCACAAATGTGCACAAACACACACTCATACATGCACCTTTATATAAATAAAAATAAAACTGATCTTTGTGAAGAAATATGTATAAATGTGGATGACTTTTATGTGATAAAGGATTTTTAGGTATGGCAACAAAACTCCTACCCATGAAAGAAAACAAAAATGAGACCAAGTGATAGATTCAGTGCCTAGTGGTATGCTCTGTAAATATGATGTTGTGGCATGGCAGCACTTGGCAGTGGCAGTGGCAGCACCAGTGTCAGGAGATGATGTAAGCAATTGGTAGGAATTGAAGGCAGGCCAGTTGAATAACCTGCACACTAACACCTAAAGGTGTGACAGAACTGTAGAATTAATGATATAAGAATACTGTGTCCTGTAACTTTACACACCATATCACAAATACTATTTAAAGCTCCTTTTCTACCTATGCTACTCACAGACAGAGTCACATACCTGTCTAAGATTTTACAATAGCATTTTTTGAACAGCCAATCTTGAACATCCTCAGATTAAAGACTCTTCTGCAATTAAAACCATTTCCACAATAGTTTAGCTAAACTATACATATGCGCTACCCAATATTATGCAAATTGTGGCTCTTAAGTAAGCTTTTGGGAGATGGGTTACTACATGGATTGTGCTTGCTGTCTTTGACCTTAGTAAGAATTCTCTATGTTCATCTAAGGGCAGGATTTGGCCATATGTGTTAGTTGATTAAAGCAAACATATGGAGAAAATGAGTGAGAATTCTCAAATAGTGAAACCATATGCTGCTGCATGGGGAAACTATGGCTTATTAAAAAGACAAAACAAACTCAGAGAATGCATCTTTACACACACACACAGCCCAGAAGCTTTTGCTTTCAAACTAAGACTATCATTACTCTATTTATTACAGGAAAGGTTTCTTTTACACTGAAGATGACTCTACAATTCAGATGTTGTTAGCTATAATATTCATTTTTCTTATAGAAGGCTACAAAATCAAACATAATTCTTATTTTAAAGAAAATCACTAAAAAAATCCTAGATCCTGTATAAAATTATACTTAAAAAGCAATAAGGACCTCGTAGACTTGTATACATGCTGTTTGTTTAATTTTTTGGTTTGAGTTCTATTTATTTTTATTTTATGTACACGGGTATTTTGCGCAAAAGTGTGTCTGTGTGAGGGGTGAGATCTTGGAGTTACAGACAGTTGTAAAATGTCATGTGGGTGCTGGGAATTGAACTGTGTCCTCTGAATTGAGCAGCCAGTGATCATAACCACTGAGCCATCTCTTCAGCCCTGTTATAACATGTTAATGTTTGCATTTTCCAGGTTCATCCATTTATATATGAATTTGGTTTTAGTTTCCTTTACAACTTAATGGTATTCCATTGTATATATGTACCACATAGTCATTATCTACTCATGTGTACAAAGGAAATTTATATTGTTTGTATTTCTTTACTATTGTAAACAGAACAGATATGAACCATACTGAGCAAATGAGTATCTGTGGAGTAGAATGTAGAGTTCTTTGGATATATATGCAGGAGTGACACAGATGGATCTTCTAGTAGACTTCCTTTCAGTCCTTTGAGGATTCTCCATACTGATTTTGAGAGTGGCTGTATTAACAAGGTGTCTAACTACCTATGTTTACTAGTTTTTGTATGAATGCTGTTTCTCCTACCACCAGCTTCCCCGGGTTCAACTGTAGACTTTGGTATATTAAATTCAAATACATTTTAAAAATTATTCTATAATGTTGTCCTGTATTGCTACATGGAAATATATTAATTCTAGAGACATTAATTTGTTTATAATGTAAGAGCTTAATTATTATGCCCTGTCTTCATTCTCAAAAGCTTAAAAAACACTACCTTAGAAATATGTTTATCCTCATTTTCTGAATGTGGGAATGTTACTAATCTATTAATATAGCTTTAGACTTTTATAAGCTATGGACATTTTATAAACTAAATCATAGATGAAACTGTTCTGTTCTCTTTGTGGAATGTGTTTATATTTTTTAAGGCTCCAAGGTAAGAGGAATGAAACCTAAAATTCTAGTCTTTAATCGTTAAGACCTTATAAATGATCAAATCATTTAACATATTCAAGAATATATTTTTAGTCATATTAAGAACCAATGTGACATATTTTCAAGGTCAACATAAGATAAGATCATACCATGCTGTTTTATGTTTCCAAGGTATAGTTTAGAGCAGATAACTAGATGCAAAGATTGCTTAATTCAAATATACCAACTCTTACGCTTGTCAGAGATCTGCTGAATATGGCATTTATATGTAAGTTTATTATAAAAACATAGATTTCATATCCTAACAGTAGTTCCTATGGTCTCCAAGAAGATTTTGGGCACAATCACAGATGACTTCAACACTGGATTGTGCCATGCTGACTACTGAGCAAGACTGTCCTTAACATCTTGCTCACTTGCTAGAGTCCAGCCAGAACTATGGACAATTTGGACACCCGAAGAGTTATTGTCTCATGTTGCAGAAAGCAACATGAGGTCAGTTTTTCCCATGTTCTCCTTCCACAGAAACAGCCTCTTGTTCTCTGTGCCTGATGGCCAGACTGTCTGTACTCATGGTGCCATGTTGCCACAGGAACATGGGACAACTGTCTAGACTAGTCATCTCTGTAATTTTATTAATATATAGATTCATTTATATTACAATTTATCCTTCTTGGGTCCTTGATCACATTGACTTCTAAGCTGACATTAACTTGATAGCTAGGAAACCATTAATTAGCTCCTTAGCCCAAAGTAACCTGCCATGTTAATTCTTTAGTCTATTCATTAGCTAGTTCAAACTAATAGATACTAGATCTCTTATTTAAAAGGGCACACAGATTTGCCTTTCTCACAAATCTCAAGTTAAAGGTAAACGGGTTTCAGATACCTTCTTAGTCCTCTTCATATGCACGGGACCAGGATTGGGTGTCACTCCTAGAGCTACTACTGTCAGGACTAAGTACAGTCTACCTTATGACTAGACTTAATAACCAGGTCTGAGATACAACCCTTTACCATTCTTTTAGCTAAACGTCAGTGGCTGCTCACAGCAATCTCACTTCTCTCACTTATACCTTATTTTAATAATTGTTAATAATTAGATCAGGATACAGAAGTTTACATTAAAAGGAAAGCTTCTAAGGAAGTACTTAAGGTTGGAACATGCAAGCTTTGTATGCTTGAGATTCTAAGATGTTAGATGGTCTAAAATGGTGTTTTAAGGTTGACAAATGCAAGTTATAAAAGTCAGGGGTCTATAGAATATTTTAAGGGATCCAAAGTACATAAAAATGTTTAGATTTCTTTCTGATGCTATGCTATGGTTGTATTAATTGTCTAGAGCTTTAAACCAATCACTGGAACTATGATTTATTAATCAAACTATGGTAAAACATGTCACTATCCAATCCATGATCGTATTTCCAAGCTAAAGATTTTAAACTTACTTTGGTTTGTCTTTTACTGAAAATGTTTCCCATTATGGTGAGTTATATACATCCAGTCTTCTGGACAGAGGGAAGAAGCGCTTCTTTCATGATCTGTACTGATGTTGAACATTAAGATCAAGTGAGCTTTTTCTCTTCTTCTTTAGAGAAGGTTTCCATCCTCCCCATGTTACTGTTAAACAGATGACAGAAAGATCCAGAAGGCTTCTGCCTTTCCTAAGTTCACCCCAAAGAGTATTCGTACTCCCCCCCACGCCTCTGCTATACTATAACATAGAATATTTGTCTATTGCCACTTTAAGTTACAAACAATGGTGATGATAATGTCTAAAATATATCTTCTTTTATAAACTTAAAAGGATTCTTGTAAGCTACAGGAACTCCATCTCTCAGGTCCAATGGAATCCAGAGAAGTACTCTCTATCAACAGCCTAAATTTCCCACCTATCACCTATCTCAGAGGGTGGGATTCCTCCCCCTTTCCCTGGTTTTGGGACTCCCCTAACTACCTGATTGTAACATTCTTGCACCCAACACTGCTTGATTACTGAGTCTTCCCTTTTGGATGACATAAATGCTTCTAGGTGTTCTTGCTAATCTACATCTATACCCTTCATATTGAACCTTCTCCCTTGGGTTAGATCTCTCTCTACCAGGATGGCTCTGTCTCCCTCACTTTCTCATTCATGTTTGAAATCCCAGAGCTTGGTGACCCTGTCTGCTTGGGCCATGTCCTTAGTCTCTGATTAGTGCTGACAAGGTGATGGAAAGATTGCACCAATCTCACCAAGTGAAGCCTTATTATGGGAGATGCCCCAATGTGTCACTAACTTATACTCTCCCCATGGGAAAAGTCCATTTGCCATCCTTCCAGGCTTCTCTGGGATGCCTTCTTAGAAAATTTCAAATCCCTATGTCTGTAGTAAGGGCTGCTAAACTTACGCTCCTCTGCAACCAAACTTGGCCTTAATATCCCTTAAATAAAGATCCAAAGATCTAAAACAGAACTTTTTAATTACTACAGCAATTGGGTAAATAGAAGTAAACTGCCTATGTTCAACCCTTTTCTCTTCTTTGCTTTCTAAAATGTTTCAAATGTACACCTAAGATTAATGGATGTTCGAGCCTTTGCTTCACTCCAAAACTTCCATCTCTACTTACTCTCAAAAAAGTTTGAAATGTACACCAAAAGGGAATTTTCCCTTACCTACTAAATTTGTCTTCTGCCCACATATATATCCTGCCAGATTCCCTACATCTAGGACAGAGCCAAAGCAGCTACCCACAGGTGCTCCAGTCCAACTTCACAGATCATTTCATCTGGACCTGCATTGTCTCTAACGGATGAAGATGTTCTTAGACCCTGGACAGCATGTGCAACAGATGTTCTTCCAAGACTTGACCACCATCACCACCCTAGGTGTCAGCAGGAAGGAGTAAAAGATGATTGATTTCTTCACCCCTTATCCATTTATTCTCAACAAAAGGCTGAGATGATGTGCTTCAGACCTAGGAAAAAACAGCTCCAGATTCTTCCAGCACTCCTTTGTCTGTATCTGCTCCAGAATATGGCTAACATATCCTGAACTTCCCAGGGCAAGAGTTTTTTCTTCCACTTTACCATATAATCCAGACATTTTGCCTTTTGTTGCTTTCTCTCTCTGTCTCTCTGTCTCTCTCTCTGTCTCTCTGTCTCTCTCTGTCTCTCTGTCTCTTTCTCTGTCTGTCTCTCTCTCTCCTCTCCTCTCCCCTTATGTGTCAGCCAAAAACTGCGTCCAATGAACTTACCTTTATATACTTGCATGAAAAACAATCCTCATTTTTTTTTTTTTTTTTGGTTTTTCAAGACAGAGTTTCTCTATGTTATTTTGGCTGCCCTGGACTCACTATATAGACCAGGCTGCCTTGAACTCACAGTGATCCCCCTGCCTCTGGTCTAGAGTGTTGGAATTAAAGGCACACACCATCACAGCCACCCTCATTTTTTAATCATGGGAAAAGGGAGGAACATTGACATAGAGATGGCATTTCCCAGGTTGTTTAGTGACCTCTGATGTCATCACCTGCCATGTCCACCATGGGCCCAGGAGTAAAATGGACAAACCTCTCTCTCTCTCTCTCTCTCTCTCTCTCTCTCTCTCTCTCTCTCTCTCTCTCTGTGGGTGGGTGGGTGGGGTGGGGGGTGTCTTTCTCTCTGGAGCACTCCCCTTCCCTCTCTCCCCATGTTTCTACATTAAATCTTATACTATGTATGTTGTGTGGCACATTTTTCATATTTACAGTAAGTTCCCATCTGGCTTGAACCTCTGCAGGGCCTTTACACACTACCACATTTCTGTGAGTTCATCTGTGTCCCAGTGCTAGTGTACCTTGAAGGTAATAAGTGTTTTCTTGGCATCATCCATCCACAACTTACTTTGTTCTTTTCAACATATTACAGTCTTCAAACAACTCAGGATTTATTTTCACAGCTTCCTCCAATGAAATCTCAGGGTATTCATACAGGGATTCTACTGCCCTGCATCTGGTCTTAGTGGCTCTGCTTAATCATATAGGAAGATTCCACAACCTATACTTACATATCTTTCCATGGTTGTAAAGACAGAACCATCTGGATAACACTCACAAGTTCAGCTGCCTGCTTGGAAAATAGCTTTGTCCCACATTGAATCCCATTCACTTAATTTTTTCTTTGTGGTTGCTTTTTTAGGTAAAGAAATTTATTTAAAGCTTTTCCTTTTTATATATTTTGGATATTAGACCTTTGTCAGATGTAGTGTTGATGAAGATGTTTTCCCAGCCTATAGGCTGTTGCTTTGTACTGTTGACAGTGTCTTCTGCCTTACATAAGTTTCTCAGCCTCAGGAGGTTCCATTTTTTAATTGTTGACCTTAAGGCCTGGGCTATTGGAGTTCTGTTCAGGAAGTTGTCTCCAGTGCCAATGAGTTCCAGGCTCTGTGGGCACTTTCCCCCTCATTCCATTTTAAATTAGTCCTTTTTGTGTAGCAGTTTTCTTTAGATTGAAAGTTATACCCAACAGAGAAGGCCCTTAAGACATAAAATAAACAGTTCAAAATAGATTGTTTCAAAGAGTACATTGTACATTGTGTTGGTTTCCTATTTTTAAACCTGCTTGCTCTTTTTGCATGGAAGGCCTGTATAAAGAGTAATTACTGATAACAGTGCAACAAAGACAATATTAAGCCATGTTAAAATTCTCCTCTGCCTAAGAAATTAATTTACTAATTTTCAGTTTAGTCTTTGGCAAATTCTTATGACAGGAGAAAAAAGCAGCCAAATTCTTTGTCACATATTACTAAAAGAGTCATTACTATTAAGTATGAGTTATTGCTCATTACTATACTGTTCCCGTCTGAAGCCCATGAGATGAGTCTCCATAGTCTATACTGTTCTTACTACTACTGTGTCCCATGTTCCTATTAGGGTAATCTTTTAACTCCCACTCATCTAATTCAGCCATTGTCCTCACCGAAAAGTCTAAATAAAGTCTCTGACATTCCTCTGAAAAACAACATTTTCAGGCTTTTCACATAAATAGACTACTTCCTGGTACCAACTTCCTTCTTAACTAAGGTTTCTATTGCTGTGACAAAATATGAATGAAATTAATTTTTAAAAGAAAGTGAGCTTTAAGTTTCAGTGGGTTAGCATCTATGATGGAGGAGTGAGGGAACAAAGTTAGGCTGTTGGAGGCACAGTCTAGAGCTCATATTTTGGTCTACAAGTAGGAAGCTGACAAAACTAACTGGGACTATGTTAGGCCTTTGAAGACGTAAAGCTTACCCTCTTTGATACGCCTTCTCCAAAAACCCACACATTCTAATCCTTCCCAAACAGTTCTACCAACTGGGACCAATGATTAAAACGTATCGGCCTATGAGGCCATCCTCACTCAACCACTGCAACTAGCATAGTTTTAAAATAATGAGTCATCTGGGTTTCACTTATATATTGTAGTCTCTTTAATTACAGTGAAAATATGTTGCATTAGCGATCTGATGTCTATACTGAGAATAGCAAATATTCTGTTTGTTGATTTATAAATGTCCCTGAATTTCCTACGTTACTTTTTCTTTTTTTTATAACTTTCCATATTGTGTTTAGTTTTGACTTTTTTTAAAAAAGGATAGACCTCTTAATATGATGTCATCATCCTTCTTTACATTCCCAAGATCTTTGGTCCAAACTACATTTTAGCTTTTACTTTTCCCAATAATGATAAAAATATAGTTGCTAATTTGCTTTCTGTCTGCCATTATGCTTACCAGTGTCTTTATCTCTCTTTTACAATATGTGTAAATGAATCATTTTGGCATGCATAAATTCATTTAGCCCAAAAATTTGTCAAGCAAGCTCAAGCTCTGAATGTTTTCTCTGAAAAGAAGAAATCCAAATTCAACAAAAGTTTAGTATATTAGAATCCTGCTGCCCACTGAACAGGATATTAGCCTCAGAGCTAGGGGATCATCAGAAATGAGGGAGGGTGTATGTGACAAGAAATCACAATCGTAGTTCTCCCAACAGATTAGCACACCTAATCAGTCTCTCTTAATATAGATAGAATGAAAAGAAAACAAAGGATGTAGGCTTGCAATAATATGACAGTCTTTCTAGTATGAAAAAGAGAATTTAATTGTGGATGTAAATGTGTATATGCCTCTACATTTCGCCATCTTACTTTCCTCGAGTATCACTGATACACAAGATAGTAGCAATACCCTGATCAATAAAGCAGGAATATATCATGGAATACTTATGCTTCCTCTTTAATCTATAGAAATGGGTAAAAAAAAAAAGCCTTTTCCTTCTTTCCAGAAATATTTGATTTCCTATTAAATATTTATTTTAAAATTTATTGTTGTTTATTTATTTATATATGTGCATATGAGTAAATGTATAGTACAGATGCCCATGGAATCCAAAAGAGTGCTGCATCCTTTGGAAATAGATTTTAGGTATTTTGAACCACTCAGTGTGATTACTGATAACCTGACTTGGGTCCTCTTGAAGAGCAACCAGTATTCTTAACCACAGAACCATCTCTCTAGATATAATTATAGAATATTTAAAACACCTTTTAATAAGAAGTACTAGTCAAAGCTCATTATGATAGGAGATATAAAAATCTATTTGGGAAGTAAGAGAATTTAAGCAGGTTGAAATCTACATAATTTCAGTGTGATCAAATGAATAGACGTAACAAGAAAATAGTGGCTCATTACAAGACTTAGCCATGTAAAAATAGACTAGCTCGTTTATAGTTGGTAAATAAAGATATGAATTTAAAGTTACAAGGTTATATGAAGGATCAAAGTCAAGAAACTGATGAAAACAAAACACATAAGAATTTATAGTGTATAGTGTATAGTAAGTAACCAAGGATACAGAGGTAGTAGTAACAAAAATCACCAGTTGTTCAGCAATGAAAGAAATGGAACAAGAAGAATATGAATAAAAGGTAGTGGTTAATGGGCTCAGAGTTTACTGAAAAATCCTAGACAGCAAAGAATGAACAAAGTAGAAATAGATTTGTCATTGATAACGTTCAAGAACTGCATCTCTGTACAATACCTGTAACAAAGCAATGTTTAATAAATAACAAATTAAAGGAAAGAAAAGATTAAGAAAGACATAAGAGTAAACAGAAATCATCAAAACAATGGAAATACATGAAAGAACTATACAACCTCTAGTAAAATTGCTAGTGGACAAAGAAGACTTCAACATTCCAAATGGGGAGAGTAATTGATAGAGGAAAGAAGACAAAATTATGGACTTGACAGTCAGTTTAAATGTTAATGAAGAGTTCCTGTTTGTGTAGGAACAGCTGCTGACAGGAACTCAGGATATGTCAGTTTTAACTATCACCCCTAGGCAGATGAGTCCCGAATACTCTTTCTTCACTTGACCTCTTCCCTGAACTCTAGTTTGGTGGGTGGGCTTGTCACTCAGGCAAACATCAGGAATGCAGCAACCATGATCCTACCCAATCCATTGTCCTATTATTAGTCTACAGACAGACATCTATTTCTGTCTGACAATTTGTCTCTGTTAGCTTCATGATACCACCACTTTTCTTTTTCCACTTCCTTCCCCCAAAATACACTACTTAAGAGACTGACAATGCCATTGCACATGATTTGAAACCTAGAACCTAAAAGAGAGGAAAATATGTCAGATGGGGAAATGAGCAAAGACTGATGGTGAGTGGATAGATAGATGAAAGGTTGGATGACAGAAATTATTCATCATGAACGATCTACCAAGTACTATTCTAGTTTCTTCTCATAGTGAATACTATAAGAAGCAAATGTCCTGCCTTTATTTTGTGATCAGATATAAACAAAGCAAATTTATTCTACAACCATTTGCAATAAGTTCTAAAAGTATAAGCAAAAACTAATGAGAAGACTGAGAATGGACTATTGAAGTGATTTTAAACAGTTGATCAGAAAATGCTTCCATAAATATCAGACATGTAGTCAGAATATAAATGAATGAAATGGTACAAAGACTATGTAGATATTTGAAGGAAATATTTTCCAACCTAAAGAAAGAACACATTAAAAGCACTTATAAAAAGCATTTACTTGTCCTGCTTGAAAGATGGATGGAGAATGAGACAATAAATGGCAAGATTACAGGACACCTTTTTGACCATGATGTAAGGTCATATATTTAGCAAATAAATATGGAGAATGCTTAATTGAATTTTAAATTTAACAGTCAGTAAGCCTTTCCAATACAAGTAAGTTCCAGAGAGTTTTTGTTTGTCTGTTTGTTTTTAGTTTTTGAATTTATAATTATATCATTTTGTTTTTCCCAACTTTCCTCTAACCCTTCTAGGTACACAATCAGTCTCTTAAATCAATGGATCCTGTCTTTTTTCTTTAATTCATTCATTAATACATCATAATAAGCATATCAATATCATCTGCATATGGAAGTCACATCTATTTGAACTATTTCTTGTCCACTTGAAACTTCCATTCAACTCAATATCTCACATTACTCTGAAAAACCCTGCCATAGTGGAATGGTTGACTTTTAATTTAAATGAGAAGGAAGAGCTAGAGTTTTGAGCAACTAAATGTAGGCTTAGATTTTTCATAACCAACTTTATTTAGGGTTCTTAAACTCCTTTACCTCCCTTCCAATACTAGGTAGCACAGAAAGAAGGTTAGAAGGAAGAAAACAGGTGGTATAGACCTGTTTACCTCTTCCAGCTGGGTAGGGTCCTCGGGTTCTTTCCGGGGTAATACCAGTCTGGGCTGTCAACAGCAAATGCAGCATGCATCCCTGCACCAGTCTCCCCCAAAATGTCTCCTTCTCCTTTTACACCCCTCGAAGTACTCAGAGTTCCACTAACTCCATCTTCAAAGACTAGGCCCTGCAAAAGACAATTATCAAATGTGGATAAATTAAAGCCCAAACTAAAATCCCACACTGGGGACTAAAACAAACAAAAAAAATCATTTCCATAACTGAGTTAACAAAGAAAGCAAAGCTTTCATTACAACTAAGCCCAATAATTTGTCTTATGAAATATAGATAATAAATTGACAATGTTATATTCACATAGCTTGGCTAGAGCGTCAAAGTTACAGTTAGTTCCAGAGATACTCATGGCTTTTCAGAGAAATTGGGGGAGACTAATGAAAGACAGCAAGGAAGGACTTTACTTTAGTAGGGAGTGGCAGAGAATACTTGTAAATGAGAAGAAAGGAGTCAAAACTGATTCACATAACAGTGAACCAGATATTCGAATTCTTGAAAGGGAAGAGTAAATACTGAGCCATAAGATCAAAAATTGTTTCTAAAGCCGGCCAAATTGCCAACAGAGAACAACTAAGTTTAAGCCACTGGATGCTTCTGTAAGGTGTTTTCTTTATCAGGCTATTTAAAAAGGGAATAGCTTCTAAACCTTTTAGTGGTATCCCAGAAAAAGGAAATAAAAGAAGGTAGCTTTGCTTTTACCTCCTGCCCTTCATCTCACTGGTCATTTAATCTACCCTATTGCTGCCCTGCCATTGTTGTACTCCTTCAACTGATGTTAGTATCAAACTTATTCCAGCTTCTAATGTGGACACAAGAGCAGCAAGTGGCTCTCTGTGCATCCCTCTAGGAGTCCAGGACTCCTGAGGCACCCAGGTTCCTGGGCTTCGTAACTACCAGGATTTTTGGCCTATCCAGTATCAGCTAATTTGTATTATCAATACTACATCATGTTAGCCAATCTATTGAATTCCCTTTTAATATATTTTCATTCATTCAGTGCTGTTACTCTAGGGAAACTTGACTACAAAAAATTAAACTTTATATAATCTTATTGAAGTGTGCTTTCAATATTAGAAATCCCACTCATTTTTTTAAAAAAAAATATTTCTGAGTTTATAATAACATTCTCCCTTCTTTTTCTTCCATCTAAACCCTCTCCTATACTACTACTCTCTTTCAAATATATAGCCTTTTTCACTAACGGTTATTGCCTTTACGTATGTGTATGCAACACACACACACACACACACACACACACACACACACACATGCCTAAAGATAACCTAAGTCTGTATAATGCTACTTGTATGTATGTTTTTAGGGCTGACTATCTGGCATTGAACCAATAATTGTTGTGTTCCTCTCTGGGGAAGACTTCCTTGCCTGCTTCCAGCTTTCCTCAGTTGCCTACACTTCTTTGTGTAGGGCCGAGACCTTGTGGTTTTTATCTCATCTACTTTTATATGTCCATTGGTATTTTTTTCTTGTTTATTTCAAATTTGTCTAAGTTTCTAAAACTGAGAAGCAACCAACAGCCCTACCTAGCTATGGTACCTATGAGCTATGTCAATGACCGGAATGAAATGATAACCTTAATCATGCAATACTGGCACACACATCTTGAAGGTAACCAACACCTCTCCACTTAGACGTAAGACTTAATTAACAAGAATGATATTGTGCCTAGTAATTGAAATGTATCTCTCTACTAAGTGTTAATGAAATAGGTTCTACTACAACCTACAATCACTAATTATGAAACCAGCATCACCGTTAAAAACAATCTTAAATAGTATTTCTTATATAAACAGAAAAGTGCGGTCTTAATTCCTCACCAAGGAAACATCTCTTTGCAACAGATAGAGATAAAGCAGATAAAAACACCACCAATTTTTAAGGTCTGTGTTTAGTGATTTTTAGTAAACATACAGTGCTGTAATCATCAGTTAATCTAACTTTGACATAGAGTTATGGTTACCCCTAAAATTTGTGCCCATTTTTTAGTGTCTCCTCATTTTCACATCAAGCCCATGGAAGCCACTAAGCTACTTCTTCTCAGCAGTACTTACTTTTTAAAAGGACAATCCACATAAACAAAATTATATAACATGTGGTTGTTTCACCTGCCATCTTTTACTTTACATTATATTTTGTGCTCACTTGTTACAGAAGGTATCAGTGTATCATTCATTTACTGCACTATAGAAATAACTTTTTGGATCTATTACCACTAAGAAAGAGCACTTTCAGTTTGGGAATAATATAACTAATATGTCCTTAAGCATTCATGCATAAGTCTTGTGTGTAGGAATATATCTTTTATTTTTTGGAAGAAAGTTTCTGTGTTAGAAGTTAAATTTTTGTCAAATTTATATAGTCAATCAATATTCAAATAGAGATGCTAAGTAGATAAATATTATGTAGGTCTAGAACTCAGAAAATGGATAAATAAAAATTATAATTTAATATGTCAGGCATAATTTTAAAGTAATTGGACTATATTAGTTTCAATTATTTAGTATACTTATAAAAAAGAAGAGAGCAGAGGATTAATTTGTGAGATCCAAGAACTTAAGACTGGGTAAAATAGAGCAAATACAGAAAAGGTCAAAGCAGACACTGTCCTGCCTATTGAATCCTCTTCACAAATCCCTAAGCTCAGCTGAGGACACAGACAACATGTTAAACAACCGTCTAATTCTTTCATCTTAGTGCCTTATGGTTTTTCTCCAAAGGAATGAAGCCCATTTAGCCCTTGTCGTGGGGGAATAGACCCAAGGAAAGCACCTATAATAAGAAGATGGGATTCACTATTACATATGCCTGTTAGCAAGATTAGTCTGAGATTGGGTTGACATGTAAGCCTTAGTGGTCACTTTGCTAAAAACAAATTCAGAACAATAAAAAGTAAATAAAAGGAAAAGGAACAAAAAGGTGAGGGAGCACGTGGAGGTGATGTTCATCTCCTCTGAGGAGTTTTCTTCAAGCCAGGTATATATGATACTTAAAAGACAAGATATGACTGAAGAGAGCACAATGTGAGGGGGTTGTTTGTAAAGATGGAGGCTGTGTGTTAGTAATGTAGAGAAATGCCAAAGATACAAGAGACAGAGTAGACAAATGAAGAAACGGAGGAATAATACTTTGAATATGTGAGGGGTAGTCAAAATACAAGGTTTTCCTTGTGAGTATATTTTTATTTTATCAGTTTAAAGTGGGAATTATCAAGAGTATAGATACAAAGGAATATACTGAATGTGAATATATTGCTGTTATTAGTAGTAAAAACGTGTCCTTGATCCTTAACATAGATAATAAATCCCTTTCTGGGCATCTAGATAATAGATATTCCACTTGAAATTGATGCTACCCTTATTGAATTATACAATTTTAAAAATAAAACATTCCATTTTAAGTAAGACTGAGTACTAAATATTTATTAATGATACCAATTGAAAATGTATAGGGTGCATCTGTAAATTCCTGGGTTTGCGTGAGTGAGGCACTTTTGATACCAAGCAAGATGTGGTGGACATTCTTATCCAGCCACTAAGATTGTATCTTATATACGGCATGACTTATATATACATATGTGATCACATATATATCATACATATATATGTGTGTTTGCTTTTTGGATTTAGATAGGAATATTTAATCTGAATTAGACACAGAGCCTTATCACAAGCCAAAAAGCTATTTGTGATAAATATCTGCTGGGAAAGGAAATATCAGTTTAATCCAATGAAATGACTAGGTTTATCAGTCATCCTCCAGGGTACACTTGTGTCCAGGGTAGCTGGCTAACTCAAAAGAGACTCCTTTTTTATTTATTTTTTTTTTTTTTAAGACAGAGTTTATTTCCAAAGCCTTGGATGGCCTCACAGATCTTGCTTCTGCCTCTTTGTATTGGGATTAAGAGTCTGTGCTACTACCACTGGCTAGATGCCACTTTTTAAAAATGTGCTTCCTTGATTTTTTTTTCTAGTGTTTTGAGTTTTATGAGGGAATGAGAATTAATAGGAAATGAAAATGTAATGAGGTAAGAAAAAGCTGAGGAAAGGAAAATATTGTGATTAAAGTATCCTGTATAAAATTTTAAATAAAATATAAATAAATATGTCGAAAATCTGCTTATACATGAGTACATGCCTTATGTTTCTTTCTGGGTATGGGTTACCTCACTCAGGATGATCTTTTTTAGTTCCATACTAAAATTTTTATGATTTCTTTGTTTTTAATAGCTGAGTAGTATTCCATTGTGTAAGTGTGCCACAGTTTCTTTATCCATGCTTCGGGTGAGGGACATCTAGGTCATTTCCAGATTCTGGCTGCTAGGAATAAAGCTGCTAAGAACATAGTTGAACAAGTGTTGCTGTTGTATGGTAGAGCATCTTTTGGGTATAGGCCCAAGAATGATAGAGCTGGATCTTGAGGTGGAGCTATTCACAATTTTCTGAGAACCAGTTTTATTTCCAACTTCCCTTCCTGTCTACTCTCCCCTCCACTAGTCTTCAAAAAAAGGGGAGCCCCCCTTCCCATCCACCCCAGCTCAAAAAGTATTATCAGTACTGAGCATGTTCTCTTATCCTGTGGCCTGTCAAGGCAGTTGCACTATGGGAAGTAATTGAAAAGCTGGCAAGAGAATCCATATCAAAGAGAGAGCCCCTGCTTTGCTTACTAGAGGACCCAAATGAAGCCTGAGCTGTCCGTCAACTACATCCATGTAGGAGGCCTAGGTCCAGTTGATGCAAGGTTCTTGGTTGGTGATTCAGTTGTAGTAGGCACCTCTGGGTCCTGGTTAGTTGCCTCTGGTGGTCTGCTTGTGAACTCCTGTTACCTCTATACCCTTTTTCCTTCCTCCCACTTTTCCTTAAGGCTCTCTATGCATTCCCCAATGTTTGGCTGTGAGGCTCAGCATCTGTTTTGAGGTACTGCTGGATGGCACCTCTCAGAGGACAACTCTGACTAACTTCTGTCTGCTATCTGCAAGCATAGCAGAGCTATCAATAGTGTCAGAGGTTGGTTCTCTCCCATGGGGTGGATCTTGGCTTGAGCCAGGCATTGGTTGGACCTTCCCTCAATCTCTGTTCTATCTGCTCTATCTTTATCCCTGCACAACTTGTAGGCAGGGTGAATTTTTGAGTCAAAGATTTTATGGGTGGGTTGGTATTCCCAAGGAGACTTGTCTAGTTAGAGGGCGTGCTTTTCAGTCTCTATGGTCCCTGATACTAGGAGTTGCTGCTGGAGTCCCTCTCATATTGCCTGCCCACTCCATGGGAGCCTGCTCTGACCTAGGTCTCCAGCTCGTCACAGAGATGCCCCTGCCCTCAGTTTGTCTTTTCTCTATAGGCCTTTTGTCATCCTGTCCCTGTTCTCCCCAGGTTTGAACTCCACCCTCATCTCTCTTTGTTCCCCCTCTTCAACCAACCTCTGTCCATTCTGTTTCTCCTTCTGAGTGAGATTTAAGCATCCAAAGGATGTTCCACCATATAACAATGACACTTGCTCCACTGTGTTCATAGCAGCTTTATTCCTAATAGCCAGAATCTAGAAACAACCTAGATGTCCCTCAACTGAAGTATGGACAAAGAAACTGTGGTACTACTCAGCTATTAAAAACAAAGGAATCATGACTATTTCAGGTAAATCGATGGAACAATAAAAGATCATCCCAAGTGAGGTAACCCAGACATAGAAAGACAAATATAATATGTACTCATGTATAGGTAGATTTTAGCTATATAGTACAGGATACATATAGTTCAGTATACTACAAATCACAGACCTAAAGAAGATAAGTAACAAAGAGGACCCAAGGGAGGATGCATAAATCTCACTGAGAATGGGAAATAGAATAGATATGAAAGTGGTTGAAGAGAAGGAACTAAAAAGGAGACTAGCAATAGCTATCCTCTGGAAGGCTTCACCCAGCAGTGGATAGAAACTGATACTGAGACTCACAGCCAAACATTGGGCCAAATGGAGGGAATCTTGTAAAAAAAGAAAAAGTAGGGGAAGGATACAAGGACCTGGATATGAGAGTAACTTCATTATAAGACCAACAGAGCCAACTAATCAGGGCCCAGAGGGGCATGTGGAGACTGAAGGACCAACCAAGGACCATGCATAGACTGGACCTAGGCCCTTTGTACAGATACAGCTGATGGGAAACTCGGGGTTAATAAGAGGCGCAGGGGCTGTCTCTGATATGGAGTCTGTTATCTGCTTTTTTATCACTATCTTTTAGTGGGTCAGCCTTGCCAGGCCACAGTGGAAGAGGATGTGCTCAGTCCTGCTGCAATTTGATGAGCTGGAGTGGGTGCGTGGGCGTGCCTCACTTATGAAGAATAGGAAAGGGAGAATGGGGGAAGAGGGAGAGAGGGTGGGACTGGGAGAAGAGAAAGGAGAGGACCACAACCAGGATGTAACACGAATAAATAAATTAATTAAAATATAAAAGTCAATAACAAAGCAAATAACTTTAACTCTATTTTTAACCTTTTGATAGAAACACTGGTTTGTTAACCAGAAGTATATAAAGAGTTAATTTAAACACTTAGTCGTCTTCTGAATACTTTTGTTATACATGCAGATACATGAGGTTCTCACCTTGCACCAAGAAACCTGCCTTTACCACCTCTCTCTCATACATGTTCTAGTCAAAGCTACCCAGCAGTCTCATGAATGCTTTACCCTCCTTATGGAAATTTCTCTTTTAGGGTCTGAGTTACTTCACTCAGAATGTTTGTTCTAGCTTCATCCATTTACGTTCAAATTTCATAATTTAAAATTTCTTAACAACTGAGTAATATTCCATTACATAAACATAATACTTTCACAATCCATGCATTCGTTGATGGGTATCAAGGTTGTTTCCAGCTTCTGGACATCAAGACTAGAGCAGCAAGATGTATAATGGAATAACATGATATTGAATCCTTTTTCCTATATGTCCAAGAGTGGTGTAGCTTGACCTAGTTTTAGACTGATTTTCAGGGACACAGATGCAGGTGTTTTACAAGTTTGCACTTCCACCAGCAATGGGTAAGTGTTCCCCTAACTTGGGTCCTCATTAGCACGTGCTCTCATTTGTTTTATTGATCTTGACAATCCTGACAGGAGTATAGTAAAATCTCAGAGTAGTTTTAATTTTCATTTTCTTGAAGACAAGGGCTGTTGAACACTTTTACTAGTGTTTTTAGGCATTTGTGGTTTTATTACTTGAGAATACTCATATCAGTTCTATACCCCATTTTAATTGGGTTATTGTTTTGTTGATGTTCATATGGTTTTGATTTCTTTATGTATTTGAGATACTAACCAATTCAATGTTTCCTTTCTGTATATTTGCCCATCTTCTCCTGTAAAGTAGCAATAAAAGTTAATTTTGACAAAAATACAAACATAGACTTCAAATGAAATACTGTTTTACCTCTTAAGTATAGAATTAGCATATGTCTGAAACTTCTACAAAATGTGGATATTTAGTACTCTTATTGGCCTAACTTTACCTGATGCTACTGGATTTCATGGCAGACCAACTTTGTAACTTTGGAAAATGTGTTTCACATTGCTTTTTTATGCCATATTTTTCACTGTGCACCAGATATGGTTGAGACATATTTTGTTTACAATTTTGGTATCTCATGCCTATCCTTTCATCAGGATTCAAGTAAGAATAAAATGTTTTGTGGGAATGTGCTGATTTCCTGTCATTTTTTCAGTGGCATGGCTGTTCCAAAGGATAAGATGGTCTAGTGGCTTAAAGCACAGTGTACAGCATCTAGCTGCAAAAGTCAAAGGGTCAAACATTAAGACTTCATTCCCTTTTAGCGCTTGCTGTGTCTGTTTTCTATCCAGGATGCCTTTCGCTGTCATTTACCCTATGCAGTTAAGAACAGGAGGCTGAAAAGTGTGAGCCTCTGGCTTCCTTTAAAACGGTGTCTCCAGCACTTTGGTACACAATTCGTCATAAATGCCAGAGATCACTAAGTGCCCCAATCCTAGGGCCAGCAGATGGTTATTATGACACCAGCTATGTTTTAAGAACAAAATGCTTTGTGATATTTACCTTAATGTGTCAGTGTTACACCTTAATATATATCTGAGAAGATTCTAGTTTGAAATAAGTTGACCTTGTGATCTACTGCTCGGAATACAAGGGTGTGGAAAAGCTTGCAAGAGTATTTTGTTTGATTATTCTTATTTAGAGTTTATACCAGAATTCTCATTTTTTTTCCTGTCATGATAAATGACTATAAAATTTCCATGTTTACCTATATGAGAAAAAAATAAAAATAACTTAAAAACAAATAATTAAAATGTACTGATATGAATTTTGATAGAAGCAATTTCAATGTCCTAAAATTATGAGAAAGATACATTAATTCTTATTCTACAGCAAAATATTATTGTCTCTCTTTGCCATGGTGGAAAACCGAAGAATAATGGATTATATTCTACTGTATAACCAAATTCATTTGTAGTTCTAATTTTAACAATTTATTCATTAATTTGTTCAATTTTTCTACTGAAGATATTATATACTGAACAAGTTCTGGCAAAGGCTGTTATCTACTATTAAAAAGCATATCTTGCCTTAATCACATTCTCTTAGTATGAACAAAATTAAAGAATAAATGTTGGTGCTTATCAAAGAATCCACAGTCTTCAAAATGGACTTTAACAGAATGAATTTATCAAGAATAAATGTTCAAAACTAAGTAGGCAGCCACACAGTTATGTTAAAATTCACAATAACGAAGGTAGAAGCATTCTTAACTCTGAAAACAGAAACTGAAAGAAAACTCTCAGGCTGATCTGGCAGAAATACAGTACTCAATGAACACAGAGAGGATGAGAAGGCTGACCCCTGCTACAGGTGACATACTGGGCTTGGCAAATGATGCTGAGCACAGACAAGCATTTGTACCAATATGCTTATGGAAACAACAGCTGTGCTAAAACACAAAGTTCCGGTGGGCGTCTCCACCAGCGCTGCTAACGATTTTACCTCACAGGAGACAGAAGAGCAAAGAGAACTGTTACTTTGAACTTCACTTTGATCTATAAGGCAGACTTATCTAATGACTTAGCAGCAGCAGTGACTTTGGGAGAATTAAGACGTCCAGTTAGAAATAAGTTTAGCTGCATGCAATCGAAAGCCTACATTTTCTAGCTTGGTGTGTACAGCTTGATTCTCTGCAGAAAGAGTTTAGAGGTCATCACAGTAGAGTTAGCGTAGCAATAACAAATTAGCACTAGTCCCAAATGTCCTTCAGGCTTTCAACTAAAGGAGGATAGGAAGAAGAGGTTAAGAGCATGAATTTAGAGTTCAACTACACCGCTTAATTACTTAATTTTTAGCATGTCACTTCATCTCTACATTTTCTACTTCTGTATCTGTGTATAGATTATAATTGCCTACTATAAAGTACTTTAATGGAAATTGTTAATTGGAAGCCTAGGAGGTAATTTGAAATAACTACTCAAAGTATTAGTAGCTAATATTTAAAGAGTATTTCTCATGTTCAAATACGATTCTTAACTGATTGCTTCCTAAGTAAGATACAGATTATAAAAATGAAACCTCATGCTATCAATCTAGGTGACATGGCTTCTGGAGCTCTTAGAAGGTAGATAAAGATGAGGAGCCTGGAATCATTTGCCATATGTTTATCATGAAATAAAATAAATAAACATATGCAAGGTGGGAAGAATAAGCCTTCCTACATGGAATAATGTGACATTAACTTCTGGTGACTGGTGCTCAGCTTCTCCTTCCTTGCTCCCACATTTGTATGAGAGCTGTGTGCAGGCTAGTGCTTGCTCAAATTGTGCAGCTTCATTGAAGGAGATTTATGTCAGGTAGGCTAGCAGACTTTGTTCCAAGTTTCTGAAAAACATGGTCCTTATTCTGATCCTAGTTGAAAAAAAATGTGGAGTTTATAATTAAGGAAAAATTTTAAAACAACCCAGTATTCAGGAGGGACATTTTCTGCCTTATATCACTCAAGAGTTTACAAACTAAAAAAAAAGAGGAGGGGGCATTGGGGGAGTCTAGTAAATCTTTTAAGTTACCTTACACTTTAGGAAATACAGTCATTAAAATGAGAATTAAAGGTATAATCTAATATCTAGAATCTCTTAATTTGCATGCTTTCATTATCAAAACTGTTTTTAGGATAGGATAGTTAAATAAAAAGGGAAGAAGGACAGAAGTATTTTAAGAAATCACAGAGTGATTTTTAAATAAAAGATTATATATATATATATATATATTTCATTATATTTCATTGGCAGTAAAAGGTTGAGGAAGATGAAGGACAAGAACAGAGCTGCCATCTCTTCGTTATCTTCAACCTCCAGCATAAGTACCAAGAGGTTTTTTTTGTTTGTTTGTTTTTTAATATGTGTATCTGTGTATATGTGTGCAGGTGCTGGCAGAGGTCTGAGAGGGTATCAGGCTCACAGCACCTAGGATTCCAGGTGGTGGTGAGGCACCTGATGTGGGTGCTAGAGTCAGTTCTGGTCTTCTGAATGACTGGCATGCAGTGCTGCTGCCTCTCCAGCCCCCAGAGCTTCCCTGAGAACAGTCTAACAAATACCGCCCTGAGAATGGGCCTCTCCGTGCCTTCCCAGCATATATGTGCTTACGCTCTCTCTACTGTCTGGAAGATCTCTCCTAACTTCCTTTAAAGCATTTTTATTTAATTATTTTCATACAATATATTTTAGTTATATTCTTATCCTTCCTGAAACTCTTCCCAGATGCCCAGATCCCTACCCACTGAACTTCATATTTTTCTTCTCTATTAAAACAAAGACACAAAAACCCAACAAAACCCAAAACAAAGAAAAATGAAACAAAACTTAAAATAGCATAGGAAATTAAGCAAACAACCAAACACACACACACACACACACACACACACACACACACACA
>OU015758.1:34755831-34784097 GCA_907169655.1 Acomys percivali
TGTGTGTGTGTGTGTGTGTGTGTGTGTGTGTGTGTGTGTGTGTGTGTAAATACATTTGGACATGGAAACAGGGTTACTTCATACAGCTGAATAGGGAGGTGAGTTTCCTATATATAGATAAACAAGTAGGCACCGTTATCATATATAGCTAAACAAGGTGGCAGGTTTAGAGAACTCAGTAATAATCACAGGAAAGCACCCTTCAGGCAGTAAACATCACAGGGAGAATGATAGTATGACAGTTTCTGCACACACTGTCACCATTTTTACTTGGACATGAGGAAGGCTGTGCAGCCTTTTTTGTGCCTCACTCACAAAGTGGTGACACTCTCAGGGGGCTGAGGTTCTCAGACCTTTCACATGGCTACAGCCATGTCTACCACACACATAGCTACTCAGGACTTCATTTGATTCCTATACTACATAGGTCCCTGAGCCATGATGGGGGGAAGGTTGACAGACACAGCATATGATCCAGCTCTATCGCTCTAAGGCCCCTACTCCTTGTTACATAAATATTTGCTCATCCATGTTCATTGATGCTCTATTCACAATTGCCAGAAATTAGAAACACTCTAGATATTCATCAAATGATACATGGATAGTGAAGATGTGATACACTTATGCAATGTGAACATTATCCAGGTGTTAAGAAAAATGAATTTATAAAATTTACATGTAAATATATGGAGACAGAAACAATCATCCTGAGGTAATCTAATCCCAGAAAGACAAAAATTGGATGTTTTCTCTTCCATGTGAATGTTTGATTTTAACCTTTACATGTGTGTGCTTCATTCAGAATACAAACAGAGGTTAGGAAGATAACAAGGAACCAGAGAAGATGAAAAGATCTTCTAAATGGGATATAATGTAGTGTTACAAATGTGGAGAAGCAAAAACGAGAATAAGATGATAAATGTGGAAAGGAAAGGGTAAGCAAGAGAGGGGAGGGAAAATGAAGAAAAACGAAAACCTTGGGACTTTTGAAAAGCAACATGGTAACCTACCATTGTAGAAACTTCCATATATGGAATTTAAATGGAGTCACACTTAAAGGGAGATGATGTCCCAAGTAGCTATCAAATGCTACCAAATAGATACCTTAGTATTTGGAGTGTGTTACATATTCCTGAGCCCTTGGCTCAGGCTATTGCTAGTGCTATAGATTACCCTTCACAAACTCACTACAAGACCTTACTGCCGAATATGCCTCTTATTTATGTCACTGAACATGGTAACACTAAGCTTGTACTCAGAAGTTTCACACCCACAGACTAATGTTCAAAGTGCTAGAAGTTGCTCTTTGAGGGAAAAAATAGTCATCCAGCTACAAGAACTCTGAGCTACAATAGTGACCTGTCTGCAACATATCCAGATTTTCAATATTGGTACAAGTATTATGGGAGTAACCAACCACATTTACATTGGATTTCAGGTCAGTTCCATGATATGGAAGCCACACCTGACACTGTTAGTGAGGTAAAGCATCTGAGACTAGATAGTTCACTTGCTCTAGGGGGAGAGACAGCAACTACTAAAATTATTCTACTAAATACACATTGCAATATGATGATTCCTAGTGATATATTGCTATAGATCAATGCATAACTAAACCCTTATTAGAGAAGCTTCATGAAACAGAAGATAGCCAACAGAAAGAAAAGCAGGGTGACAAAATTCAGGGAGTGAAAGACTGTGGCATTCAATGAAAAATGAAATGTCTGTATCATACGTTTCTTACCTTCACGACTCTGGGAAGTCTTACTCTTCCTTCAAGAAACAGCTCTAATTCTAGAAAGCCCATGGGAGCACAAGACTGCACAGATATCTGGTCTTCCAGATAATACCCTGAAATTTTTCATACATGGTAAGATTACTAAAAAAGTTAGCTAGCTGAGTAAAACTTAAGCTTTTATTTCAAAAGCCACAACTACTCTTAATCAGGGAGACTTAGAGGTGGATAGTTTGGAATGTGAGAATATTTCAAATTGAGAAGAAAATGTGAAACCAAGTAGATATGAAGTCAAATGAGCTGAAAATAGAATAAGGAAAGAAACGGCAGGTAAAAATGTTACATGCAAAGAATAAGTATGTAGCTAATTGCTGGATTTTCATGTGTGTCTTAACCTGTACATGGTCTTTCTGGACATATTCTGACAAGTAAGTAAAGGATGCACATAAAACAACTTACTTTGTGGTTGGCACAGTATAACTTTAAGAATCATGAACTGAACCTAAAATAGAATTTGAATTTTCCCTTTTCTGAAGGAAAATGGCCTTCTCTCCACCTGAACAATCTGTATATCCAAATCAGAAAATAACTGTGCTTTATTTTACCCGGCTCCAGAACCACTCTCTCTGGCTGACCTCTTGTCTCTGTCAATGTCTTCATCTTCCTGGGTGATACGGGATTAAATATTCAAACTTCTACTTGATTCTTTCCACCTCATCCTCGCATCCATTCACTTGTCAAGGTATGTAGATTCTAAATGCTCCGTGTCACTCATATCCATCTGCATTAATAAAGTTCAGGTGCTCGTTTCTTTGCTCTTAAACTGTTTAAAGCCAATCGTTCCTGCTCTTTAACCTTTTTCTTACCTCCCACATAATAATGCGTCCTCCAGAATTCTTGCTGTTGAAATTTATCTCAGCTACTTTAACTCATCATTTCTACCTGTCAGTTTCACTCAAAATCCTAATTCTGGCATCTACAACTTATTACTGGCTCCCTCACTGCGACCTCGACACTTGCTTCTGTATCATTTTTTTTTTAGGACCTCTGAATATAGCCAGGGTGTGGGGATTAGAGTAAAAGAAAATGAAAACTTGGCCAATTTGCATACTTGTAGCATGTTCAAGTGATAAAGGAAAATTATGCAGAGGAGCCCATCTCTCCTCAGTTTTATTGGACTGTGTACAGGCTCCAAGTTATACAATGCACTTTAAGTGGTAGAGTACCAAAACTTCCTGTTACCTTTTGGAAGTAGTAGAGTTCGTTGTCTGGCTTCTTATTTTAAGCCAATCTGTAAAACTAGCTAACTAGTTTGTTTTCAGAATAATAGTTGTATTAACAGCTGAATCTGTTGTACATGGCTTAAAAGTTATCCTCTTTATTAAATCAGTATTCCTTTTAAGAATGTCCATATACCAGGCATTTTTTATATTATTTCAGAAGAAAAGCTTCATGAGCAAAAATCTGTATAAGTGTAAGAATAGAAATGCTTATTACTGCATAGCATTTATTGAAATTTGCCATAATGTAATTATCTTGTGATAACTTATTTAATACTAAACACTTATCGGTAGTCCCATCTTACACACATTCATTTAATAAACTAATGAAGAGAACAGTGCACTAATAACTTGGTATGTCAGCAAAATAAACTACTTCAAAAATTACAGGTCCCAATCCCTTTCTTTTGGTAAGAAGCAGACCCATCCAGCAAGCATATGGGATTCCTGGAATGCCAGTCCATGCTAGTGAGGCATTCTAGCCAATGGTTTATACCCTCCAGGTTATCCCTAACTCCTCCCCAAAGTTTTGTATAACCCTTGTTCACCATGAAAAAATTGAACTGACTCTCTGAAGCTTTCATTTCTCTTCTAGCTCATGGCCACCCAACCTCTAACTCATTGCTTCTGTTGTTAACTTTTGCTTTCAAGGACTCATGTTGTCTGAAAATTCTGGAGGGAAGTAAGGGTAGGGGTCACATAGTATAAAAGCTACAACAGTTCAGCTTGACAGCAAAAAGGACAGCAAAAAGTGGACAGGTGGAACGGTGGAGAACCAACACTAGTTGGTCAGACCCTTTGCACAGTAACTAAAGGCTCCAAACTCTGGTGTTTCTTCAGGTACAGAAAATATGTTGAACTTTGAGGAACAAATCTTCGAAGTCCAATACTGTTATTTCATTTTTTAAAAATTTTATTAATTTATTCTTGTTACATCTCTATGGTTATCCCATCCCTTGTATCCTCCCATTCTCCCCTCCCTCCCATTTTCCCCTTATTCCCCTCCCCTATGACTGTTCCTCAGAGGGATTACCTCCCCCTGTATATGCTCATAGGGTATCAAGTCTCTACTTGGTAACCTGCTGTCCTTCCTCTGAGTGCCACTAGGTCTCTCCCTCCAGGGGATATGGTCAAATTTCTATCATGAGCCTTGAACCCTAATTTTTTTAAGATTATAGTTATAAGGTAGTAACATAATTTCTGCCTTCCCTTTCCTTCTTCCAAACATTCTTCTGTCTCCTTGCTATTTTTCAAATTCATAACAATCTTTCCCTTTATCCCTCAGAAGAAACCTCACTCTTTCTATAAACTCTCATCAAAGAAAATAGCAGCTATGTGGCCAATGTATGAACATGTAAATAATGATGCTTGTCTTCAACTCTTGTACTTTTTGGATATTCAATAGAATCATTTTTGAAGAGCCAGAGGAGTCAGAGAGCACCCACATAGGCAGATAGACAGTGGGAAAGCTCCATGTCAGGGAGCACCCACAATGGCAGATGACAGGGGGAAAGGCCCCATGTCAGAGAGCACCCACATAGGCAGATGGACAGGGGAAAGGCCCCGTGTCAGAGAGTACCCACATAGGCAGATGGACAGGGGAAAGGCCCCGTGTCAGAGAGCACCCACATAGGCAGATGGACAGGGGAAAGGCCCCATGTACTTATGTGCTTTCAGTTGAAACATGAAAACATGCAACTGTGTGAAAACATTATTAAACATAATGGTGGCATTCTTACCCCAACTGCACCAGGACCTATTCTTAGAGATTAAAACAAAACAAAACAAAACCAAAAACAAAAACAAAAAACTCCTACTGGCAGGCTCTTTTTGTCAGAAGTCACCTTTCCTATCTTTGTCCAAATAATCTGATGCACCTAATATTCCAATCCAGGCGATCCATAGGGATGAAATGGGAATCTACTCCATGCCCAAACATCTAAGAGCACCAACCCTCCAGGTAAAACAGGGACTCTGGTTAAAGCACTTTCTCACTTTGAAGAGCCTCTTCTGTGTGCTGTGCGGCATATGTATTTTCACTTTCAATAAATCTTGGCTGGGTGTTGTGATTGCAGTTTTCTTGCCTTTTAATTCTTTAATCAGTGGTGAAGACAAATTCATTTCAAGACCCCTAGACAGTTATAATTTTTTAATAGTGTTTCCGTAAAAGGCTAATCACCAGTCACAATATTGAAAAGTGAGTGACAGGAATTAAATGCTACTTGGAAATTGTGGTTGAAATCTTCATGGATGTTAGGTTTTTTTTTTTCCTATCAAGACAACTATATAGATATCTCAAAACGGGCAACTTTATATTTAGTGTGGGGGGAGCAAGCCTGTAAACTGTATCTCTGATGATTCCTTTTCAACTTGCACTTAGTCAACTAACTTCTTTTTTTTTTTTAAATTGGTGAATGACACCTCTTGAGATTTATATCTATTTCTCCTCCAAGAGAGCAAAGAGTAGAAGGGTATAGTCAACAAGAAATCCTAACTAGAAATTAGGTGTGTGCTCTGTTTGAACTAAAATCTCACTTGACATAGATGTTCTAAATATAGTATGCAGGTCTTAGGAAATGTAACTACTTTTCTTTTGACAATTAAGCAACATTAGTGGCCCAGTTAAAGCATTAAGGAGATATAGTATTTTAAAAAGTGAGATGGCTGTGACTAACCACTAATTAATTAAAAGTGAGCCATAAATAATGCTAAATATTTGGGCTTGATAGTTTAAATGTGCTTACAAGAGGTAGCTTTTAGCCTGCTAGTAAGATGGTCAGTTCATTCATGGGACAATGCAGGTCCCTCTGAGGCAAGCTGTGATGGCACACAAAGACTTGGTGCAGCCCCACCCTCACCCTTTCTCCTCTGTTGCAATACCCTTGTTCACAAAGACCCTTTCAACTGCTCTTTTATTCTACATATTTACTTTTTCTGCTTCAGATCTCTTTCTGCAAGCTCATGCATCACATTTCCAACTCTCCAGCAAATGGGACCTCAATCAAGACCCCAGCAGAGGCTTTCCACAGAAGACAAAAAACTTGAAGCCAAGGTTTCAATGATTTGTATAAATGCTTTGTAAGTTTTCACTTTTTCCGTTATAGCACCCAAAGGTACCTTTGTGCATGTTCAGTGCAAAATATCACCCAAAATAACAAAAGATTGTTCAGTGCATTTCAGAGGACATTTGGATTTATCCCATCAATATCCCAAATAAGATGCAGATATCAGTGCCCAAGCAGTTGAGGACATACAGGACCGTTTGTTACGCTATAGATTTTAAGTGTTATTTTTATTTTGGCTTTGTTATGACTATTCCTAAATTAGAAACATTTTAATTCTTTGAGTTAAATGAATGTTTATAAATACTAGTTTTAAATGATCAGTGTATACTATTTTCCCATGATATAAGGTCATTTAATAAAACCTTTAATACATGGATTCTCCAAAGTTATTCATCAATAAAACATTTTTGAAAATTCAAAAGTGTTTGCAGTTTTGTGAAAAATTTCATTATCAGGTGAAATAAATATTTATGCTAACATTATTTATACCTACAATTGTCAATATGTATGAAGGTATACCGACATTTCTCAGTCATTTGTGTAAAGCACACACTAACTTTTCTTTGCTTGTATCATTTAAGCAGGAAGTATGGTATAGTTTAAGAGATGCTTTGAATTCTAAAGTAACTTAAAAAGTAATGTAATCTTTGAATAATGGCAGTTTTTTGTTTTTTTGTTTTCTTAATTTGGCTTTAAATACAAATCATTGAATCCATGAAAATTATTGTCATGTGATTTAATTTGTATTTCTAATATATACAAAAATAAGTGTTTTGTTTTCAATTTTTAAATGAAGCTTCTAGCTATTGCTAGGTGTATACAGATCACAGGAGTCAGGCCATCAGGATGCATACCATCTGTGAACTGTGGTGTAGGTCTCAGGCCGTCGGAAGTAAAGTGTAAAGTGCCTTTTTTTAATCTTAAAGAAAATGTGACTTCCTCATTCTTCCCAGCTTACTTTTAAAATCGTTGGTGTTCAAGGATGGTTTAAAGCTTCTACCTTTAAACGTACCTAATTACTTAAGATTTTATTGCCTTAATAAGTAATAAGAGAATCAGATAAACACGTTTTTAAAATCCACTCATTTCCATTAGTCATGTACTTCTGTCCCTGCCTTTAACTGGGGCAATCCTGCTTGCTCAAATGCTTTCAATAAAGCGCATATGCACCGAGCCAGTGATGACCCTTCAAAGAAGTCATAAATTTAGTCGCTGGGAAATGAGAATGCTTCACAGATGACTTAATTTGCTGTGGGAACACGTGCTTCCTCGAGTGTAACCTCGCATTCTGCTGCCCGTGACCTTCGGCGACACGCACCTGCTGGAAGCCATGTTTGATTCTCTGACCAGGGAAACGCCTGCTTGACAGCGGAATGGTATCACAAGACAGTGTGATGGAATTTTTCTTTCTCTGTCATCATTAAGGGAGTTCTTCCTATGGTGAGGGGAATGAAAAGTACGATTTAATGTTCTCTGGAGAGTGGCAGGGGGAAAAAAAAAGGCTCAAAGCTTCGCATGCTGCTTTCGGAGTGGGCCATTTCAGTCCTTGTGGCGAATGGGACATCCCAGTGGAATTTGCCACAGCCTGGCTGAAAAGAAAGGGATTAAGACCCTTTTAAGGATGGAAATGTCACAAAAGGACCACTTTTATGATGTAGCAGCATAAAATAAGGGGCTCCATTGTGCGACTGATTGCTAAAGATCTTTGAATTGGGTAGCCAAGCCTAGTAGGCCCTGCTCCCTGAGGGTTTAGAAGCTCCGTCTTGATACGTCTACGCAAGAGACAGATTTTGCTCTCATTTAGGGGCAAGTAAGAGATTATCAGTTTGTTCCTACACGAGTTTTCTCCACACCTACCGAAAAGTGGCCTGTAGGGAGATCATACTCCAGTGAAAGTTGCTGCTAATTAAAACAAGTAATTAGTGTTCCTCCAGGCTTTGCGGTTTCACTCACTTTTGCCTGCCAGACAGCATTAGTTTAAAAGCAATCCAATTTCTAGCAATAACAGACTGTAAAAAAAAAGTCATTTAACAAGTATATAAGTGCAAGGTTACAGTTCAGGCGTTGATTTATCTTTTCTGGGCTAGCAGAAATACAGTAGCAAAGTTGAAAAAAAAAAGTTGTATAGCTTTTCAAAATTAACATTGGGAATGGAAAAAAAAACACAAAAAAAATCTAACAAGCAAACAAATGAAACTCACATCTTGTCAATTTACAGGCAAAAAAAGCCCTAGTACATGCTAAAGCTAGAAGGATCTGAGACCTTAAATTACATTAGAAACCAAAATTGGATTTAATCTCCTTCCTAATAGAATCCTTGCTTAGCATTTTGTAAAGAGATCATTTCATTAATTCCCTTTGTTTCTGCTCCCGCCTTTGCTCAAACAGGGACTTTTTATTGACTGATTCTCAGTGAAATCAATTGGAGTGGTAAAGTTGGACATAACACATTATTACCTCCTTTTCACAATTTCAAAAGGAGATTCATTTTGTATATCTGGTGAGATGAGTGGGCAAAATTAAAGTAAGTGATTTACAAATAATTTTAAGGAAAACTTTTATTATAAAAACATATAACAGAAATTGTTTTTAAAGCTGTGTCTGCTCTAAATTCACACACAGCTAAGGATCCTGTCTGATCGCACACTTTCTGTAACCTGACAGCCTTCCGTAATTCCTGCCTTTGCTGCTTAGAAGGAGTGATTTCTGAGGTTAATATCATCAAAGACAAGTCCGTTATCATGCAAACAAGTCAATATAGACAGTTATTACAATAAACTGTAACTCCAGCTCCTTGTGAGCAAATCTATACATATTTAATTAATGAAGACTATTTCGGTTTGCAAGTTCTCCAATGATATTTTTACAATAATGCCAAATATCTCTCTGGAAAGTAAACAAAAGTAGTTGCCTTTATACTTCTCCAATAAAATAGACAATCCTGACATGGGCAAAGGGATTTATTGGAAACTGTAAGTACTATTAAAGTGAGTTGTTTTTATGATTATTCATCTACAGCAGAATTCAGTAGTCATGTTGAAAAGATTCCGTTTACTGATGTCAGGTACCCTGATTAATTTTATTTGTGTTTAAAATAAGAGTGCAGGCCCCAAACATATTTTAAGTATCAGTTTAAATACTAAGATGTCCCTGATAAAGTGGGATAGTTTCTTAAACTAATGAGATAAATTAGCTGTGTAGCTTCTGAATTCTAGTCTATAATGCAGAGCTGCAAGCTGAGCTTCTCTCTCCATCAAATGTGTATTTCCTGAGGACAGAAAGAGTTAGAGTGAAGCTCACAGGAAGACATTTCTAGGTAGCCTAAGACTAACAAGCCCAGCTTATCTGAATTTTTTACCTAACTTTTTAAAATCAGTGAGAGTGGAAAAGCACCTTTGTTAGCACTGTTATTCTTAAGCTGAAACATGTGAAGTAATAAAGGCTGCTCCATTACTAAGTACACTTTTGTGAGATCATTTTTCCAGTCAAAATTCACATCTTTGAGAAATTCTAAAATAACATCCTAATTCTTTCAAGAGTCAATGTTGGCTTACTGAAGAAGTTTCCTGCATCGCATGCGTCATCCTAATTGCAAGTAGGCTAAGCTGCCATTTTGAGATGGTTTGTAGCAGTTGTTATTTAACAGTAGAAAAGCCTTCTTTCGAAATCAGTCTTTGATAGCATTTGATTTTCTGAAATTGAATTTAGGCCACATCCATCAAGTCTCCTTTTGAGCTCAGAGTTGCTTTTTATTTCATGGCTGATGAGCTAGGGATGTGCGGGTGGCTTCTCAAGCCTGGGGCACCAGAGGGCAGACTGCAAAGACCTGAGAGGCAGCTATGAATGCTTTATGGATCCTGATGGAACCACAGAGGCCACTGTAATAGCTCTCATTTTATGTATTAAGCCATATTTGCACAACAATTCCATTATAATACCCGGATAATCTTTAAAAGTAATTTTAAAACAGCAAATGTATAACTGCTGAGTCTCAAGTAAAAGAAAACAATTTTCCTGAGCCAAATGTCTTTCATAAGAGATTTCAATTGTCATTTGATTCTATTTTAAAGATAATTTGACCTTATGATTCTGCCATTTCTTAAATGCATGTTTCAAATATAATTGTTTTCAATTGGATTTGAATCTAAAAGAAAATGCAGCAAAGTAGTCTACAATTGTTCTCCTGCTCTGTACAGCTTTGGTACAACCACAAGGAATTCTAAGTCAAAATTATCAGCATTAAAATTGATGTCTTTAGGAGTTCAGTAGAAGGTTTTATATATATATATATATATATATATATATATATATATATATATATATAGTGACTTTCAGTTACCAACCCTGTTCATATATACATGTATGTATCTGTGCTTACATATGTGTGTGCACGTGTGTGCATGTGAGTGTGTGTGTAAACATGGCTGGTTCAATGTAAGAGTACTGACTGCTCTTCCAGAAGACCACAGCTCCATCTCCAGCATGCACATGGGAGCTCCAAACCTTCTCTAATTCTACTCCAAGGGGATCCCATGCCTTCTGGCTCCCAAAAATATTACACGCATGTGGACATTCATGCAGTCAAAACATTCATATGCATAAATTATAAATAAAGGCAAAAACAAATTTCTCTTTATATGCCTAGTTAATTGAAGTCCATTTATCTAAGCCACACAATCTGTAAGAATCATATGATTTTTATATAATACAAAATATGAATAAATAATTATTGAGTTTACTAGAATTAAATTTATTAAAATATTTTATCAATTTGATGGAAGATATAGTACCAAATAACAGACTTTCATGGTAGCAGTCATTCAGAATTTTCTGTAAATGATAAATATATAAAAGGTTATATGATTTATTAAGGCATGGTATTTGAAGAACAATTCCATACCAAGTAGCCCATGTACAATGTGACTGAGTTGTCTATATGCTTCAAAGTAGTGTGCCCCAGAAAGGTAAGAAGAAAAAAATTCATAAATAAATTAATGTCTGTGGAGTATCCAGATTATTCTTGACATTCTGCTGAATATACTGTAGCCAGTAGGACGGGACACGCTGGTGACTTGCTTTTTGGACATATTTATTATAGTTAGGGAGACTGGTCTATGAAGACAAATAGATAAATAAGTATAAAATGCATGCAGAGATAGAAATATGTAGAAGATATAAAATAAATGAAAAACTTGTTTCCATGACAGTTCTATCTTTTCTTTTTCTTTTTTTTTTCTTTTTTTTTCTTTTTTTTTAATTTTTGTTTGGTTGGGTTTTGGTTTTCAAGCCTGCATTCAAGCGTTTATTTTGCTTAAAGAATTTACCCTAGCATTAGATACTGAATCTGCAGTCTTACACACGTGCTAAACACTCCACCACGGCTCTAAAGTCCAGTCATATTTTTAAAAATCATTTTATTTTGAGATAGTACCTCACTAAGTCTCTCAGTCTGGCCTTGAACTAATTGTGGGAATGAGGTGGGTCTGCAGCATGTGACTTCCAGCTTCCGGCCTCTCAAAGAGTTGGCACTGTGGCTCTCAACCCTTGGGCCTTGCCTGTCTCTATCGCGTTTACCTCCTTGAACTTTAGTCGGCTTTTCTCAGATTTTAAGTTCACTTGTCTTTTGTTATTCTCTACTAAGCTGGCTGGCAAATAAAAGACACAGCACACTCCACTTCTAACGAGCCAAATCACAGTGTTGCAGATTGTGTTCTCAAAAAGTTTTGAAAACCATACTGCGGTTGGGCCCGTTCATCCTCCTTTTTTCTGTTGGCAGTTGAACCACTATCACAAATTGGGGCCTTGAGAGATGGCTCAGTGGTTAAGAGCACCACCTGCTCTTCCAAAAGTCCTGAGTTCAATTCCCAGCAACCACATACGTGGTGGTTCACAACGACTTATAATGTGATCTGATGCCCTCTTCTGGCCTACAGGTGTACATGCAGGCAGAACATTGTAAACATAATAAAAAAAATAAATAAATAAATAAATATTTATGTTGTGGAATCATAAGTTGCTTGCATTTTTCTTCATCATCTGTGTATGGCTTCCATTACTGAATGCATAGTATGAACTAGGTACTATACTATTTTTTAAAAATTGCATAGCATGTAAGCCTTCAGATGACAAAAGAAAATATTTCTTTTACAATCAAGTATGAACTCGGCATATGATGTGCACAGAGGCCATTATATAGTGGCCAACTCATAACTTTACAAAAAGTCAATGAAATAACTTTATTGCTTTATGTTTCTGAGTAGTTTATCACACTACAGTTATTTAGAAGTGAATGACCATGGAATTAAATCTCATTTTAACACAACATATTGAACTTTTCCCTGAAGTCTAGCATACAAGTTACAGTGTTCCTTGCACAGTTGTAAACTGTCAATTGCTATCACATCCTCCTGTGTTTCCAAATGTAGCTACCTCTCTTCCTCATTTTCTTCTTTCCATAGAAGGGAGAATTATAGTGCAGACAAAGCATTGGTTGTTCATTCTACCAACATTGCATTCAAAGCTAGCCCTGTATTTATGCTGTGTCACTTTGGGCAATTTATTTAATTTCCCCTAGGCAAAGTTACTTTTTTCTCATCACAGATAATATCTGTCTTGGGGGAGGTTACTATGGGAATCAATTTAATAGAAGTAAAATGTTTTTGGCACATGCTTTGCACACAATAATTTGGACTTTATTTGGAATTAAGATCTGTTTGGCAATTATTTTTATTTCTGAAAAATCTGAGAGACTTTTTTCCCAAAAATGCAGTGAACTTTTGTCTGATATCATTTTGTTTTAGCTTCATGACTTTTTTAAATAAAGTATTCAAAATCAGCATATGCTCAGTCATAATTCACTCATTCATTTAGTTAGTTATTAAAAAGAACAACAATAAAGAATTTGAAATCAAGTTAATATTTTAGACTATGTCCTACACAAAAGAGACTCAGAGTTATGTAAAAGCTTGCTTCAGTAGTTAAGATATTCACATCCATATCACTGGGGCGTGAAAAAATAATTAGTACAGAAGCAAAGATGGACAGTTATTAAAAACTGAATATGTACATGAACAAAGAGACTGATTTTCACAACTGCTTAAAAGTTACTTTTCTGGATTAATATTGTTGTGAATATTAGAAATAATGACGTTGGCAGTAGGGTTCTGCCACAGAATTATCTATGACAGTGCTGTGCTCTGTAGCTCCCTGCCCTGAGTTTTCTGTCTCATGTAAGTATATCTGAGCATTTTTCCATTATGCTACTGGGTTTCTACTAACTTTTTCCTATAGCTCATAATTTGTACTGACCATTATACATATTTTAAAGTCAAATTTGGTAGAAATAGAACAGCTGATTCATAAGCAATGTCTGTCTCCACCTTTTCTGTTTGATGAGGTTAACACATAATGCTGTACTTTCAGTATAATCCAGTCCCTCTGATACCTGGCTGAAGGCACACATTTCACAAGAGATCATACACTTTGCTGTATGTTTCTTAGAGAGCTCTTATGTCTCTATTTCCCTTTTCCTTATGGCCTCCACTGTGTACTCAAAGTGTCTTATATGATAGTATTATTTGAGCATTTATGGTCCATCCCAAATATCGTAAAGTATGTAGTCTGCATCATATTATACAGTGCACATCTAGGTATATGCAGCAGAATACTAAGGCACTCAGAATGTGAGGAGCATTACATTACCTTGGAGGAAACATTGGAACTTCAAGCACAGTGTCTTCAGATGGAAGTTCTAGAGATAAACCAAGAAAAGCATTGGGTATGCTCTCTTCTAATTGAATAATTTTATATATGCAAAGGCAGAGCTATGGCTCCAGCTACCATGGTACACCCAGGTCTCAAATATTGACCTTTTCTATCAATTTTTACCTTCCATAGTATTGGTTAGTTTTGCTGTTCACTAATGTATTTATTTGTTTACCATGTTACCATACTATGTAAACGTAACAAGCCGATAACTTGGATCACTAGTGTGCTATCTGGGCTTTCCTCGCCTCTGAATGAATGGCCAGAGCTGAAGATGAAGCACTGAAGGTATAACTCAAGCGGCTGAGGTGCTTTCACAAAGTTCATGGGAGAAGCTTTGTAGAAAAGGAGATGTTGTGAAACAGGGCAAAAGCAGGACGTCCGAGAGGAGTTCTGGTGAGGATCTTGTATTGATGGTGTAGCAGAAGCCAAAGGCCGCAGACCAGACCAATGACTCATTGCAATGACCATTTCTAAGCAAAGAAGTGTGGAGCAAAGGGTACATTAGGGGACACACTGTGACACACTACAGCTTCATGAAGAGATGGGCTTTTTAAATATATTTTTTGTTTGTTTGTTTTTCCTTTGGTAGTGGGAGGTTGTAAACATGGATGACAGATACAAAGGGACAGGGAGGTGAGTGGGATTGAGGTGCATGATGTGAAACTCACAGAGAATCAATAAGAATTTTCTTAAAGTGATATTGAATTTCTAGAGCAAAACAGTCTTGCATTCATATGATTTGTGATTCTAACATGAAACATGCCATTTCACTTTACTTTATTGTTAGTCATTGTTCAATAACAAGCACTATAAAATAAAAAATAGAAAACCATATTTCTCTATGATTATAACTTTCAATGAAAGATTTCATTTATAAAATAAAACTTCTGTTGGGTGCTTTATACATAATAGATACTGAAAGCAAACAAGTTGTTTCACAAAAGAATAATACAACATTCATTGTTTTTGAGTATTTTATGTTTAAATGGGAAAAGAAAATCTACAGTAGAGAATATGGGGAAGAACCAGTTTCTAAACACAGCAAAAAAAAAAAAAATTAGGCCCTAATTAGAAATTATAGCAAGGAAGAACAACAGAAGAGTCAAATAAGGCATTAAAATGGAGACCATTAATTGAATCATTAAAATTATAAATAAAAATCACACATAGTGATCAAAACAATCAGCTTCCACCATTCTCACAGAATAACCCAGTACACACACTATTAGTGTAAATTACTTGTGATGCAGGCATTTTGTTGTTGTTCTAGGATGAATCAGAGATTTCTAAGCTTTGTTTCAAATCTATGTCCAAATGACACCTCTCTTCTGTAGTGCTTGTATTTGTGGAGAACAGTGAACAGTCTGGGAAGCCACCATCCTAAGAAGCAAGAGCTCTCTCTGTTTCTCATGAGTGTTACCTGCACTCCTTAATATTATATTTGACTAAAGTCAATATTTCTTTTATAAAATTCTCTGAGCACCAATACAAAAATCTTTGTCATAATAAACTGGATATTCCGCCTTCAGTTTTCTCTATTTTAGGCATTCTTTGGTATCACAGGTGCAGTGTCTTCTCATGAACAACGGTGTTTACCTCAATCTTTATAAATGTTCCCATTTTTCCTAATGCTGATTTTTGTTTTGTTTCATTTTGTTTGTTTGTTTGGTTTTTTGTTTGTTTTGTTTTTGTTTTTTGTTTTTTTGAGACAGGGTCTCTCTGTGTAGCCTTGACTGTCCTGGACTCACTTTGTAGACCCGGCTGGACTCGAACTCACAGCAATACACCTGCCAAGTGCTAGAATTAAAGGCATGCACCACCACTCCAGGCTTTTCCTAATGCTTTCTAATTGAAGTCAACTTGCACTTAAGTTTCATGAGAACAGCACGCATGTGTTTCATATAATCCCACATGGCAAATTCTCTGAATAGCACCAAACATATCTTGGACACTCAGGAAAACACCCAAAAAAGTAAATTTTCCATCTTAACTGTTATCAATACTCACTTTCCTGCTTTGTAATCCATGTACTAGGTTATACTCCAATATCCTTCTCTGTATCATTATTTAGACATACCTGCTAGAATGTTTAAAGACTTACTCCATATTTAGTCTCTCTCTCTGCTTTGTGCTAGTGGTTAAATATGTAAGGTTACCACAGCCTGCTCCTGTAGCTCATGCCCGCAGCCAGCTGCCGTGTCATCTCTGCCACTACAGATTCTAACTCTCCGGAAATATAAATCAAAATAAACCTTTTCTACTATAAATTGCTTTCGTCATGGTATTTCACCACAGCAACAGAAAAGTAACTCATATATTGTCTTACAAGCACTCCCTCAAACCAGTCTCCTATCACAATCCCATGGACTATTTGCTTTAAATAAGAGCTATTGCTTACATTTGTGGAGGGCCAGAAGTGTGAGCTCTGGGAACCAACAGTAGCTGTATCACTAGGGAGTTTCTTTCCTCTTCGGGAGGGGCAGCTTCTCCGTATCTGCTTTCTTATATATAGCTGCTTCCTAAAACCGTATTAACCAAAACTGTAAGATTCCAATCTCATGACATAATTATGTATCAAAAGGAAGGTTATCACTTTGGGGACTAAATACCAAAATATGGGTTTTGCGGGGCCATGGACACTCCATCTTCAGGAAAGTGGGTATAATACTTTGTATCCTGTCCATGTAGGAGGAAAAGTGAACAAGCTATTACTTGGTTTCTTTTTTCATAAACTCCCTGTCGTGGGTAAAAACAGTTTGTTCCTGTCTGACCATCAGGAAAAGGTCTGTTATGTTTGAAAATAAGCCCTTCAGAGTGTAGCATAGAAGACTGTTTGCCTAGTATTCATGACATCCTGAGTTCAGTCCTCATGTCACAAAATAGAATAGACAAAATAATCTAAATGTACAACGTGGCGAAAAGTTTTACCTTACATGGTAAACTCTGTTTTTATTAATTCTATAGGTCCTACAACTTTGGATTAACTGCAGTCAGCAACCTAATCAGCAGTTAGTTTGATATTTTTTTCTCCTTGAGCAAATTATTATTTTTTGAAATTTAACTTCCAGCACTAATAAAATTATGTCCTAATAGTTATTATTTTATTGAAGGTAAAAGCTCAGAGTTTTAAATGGGTAAAAAGGATATTTTTGCCCGACATTACACATATAAATAACCCCTCCTCAGACATATTTACTAGCAGTTTTGTTTCTTATTCTTTTGTTTTAGTTTTTCTTTGCATGCTAACAACATAGTAGTTAGTTCTTTTTAGTTTTTTAGTCAGTTAATTAGCTAGCTATCTAGTTAGTTAGTCAGTTAGTTAGTTAATTAGTTAGTTAGTTGTTTGAGAAGGCATTTCTCTATTTAGCTCAGTCTGATCTGAACCTCTCTGTGTAGCCCAAGCTGACTTGGAGCTTCCCTGACTCAGCCTAACAAATGCTTGGAACGTCATCATACCCAGTGTTTCCAAATATCCTTGGAGAATTCATATATATGCTAAACTTCCCCCAAAGTATGTTTTCCTATTTCCATAGAAACTCCCGCATTACCTGCAGACCATTAAGAGCATGGCCAAGGCTCCTTCAGTGTAAGCGGCCCTGCAGCTGGCCCAGGAAGAACCACCCTCATGGTGAAAACAAAACAAACAGACAAACAACAACAAATAACAGCAAAACCTATGAGATAATCTTCTAGGTCCTTTATGGTCCTCATACTTTGTAATTCCATCACAATATCATTCTAAATTACAAATCGCCAAAAATCCTTCATGGAGTTAGGGTTACTTCAGCTAGTACTTTATGGGCTTATTTTTCTGTGTTCATATCTGTAAGCACCCAGACTGGCAGGCTCCACTCTCCAGTCCTTTGCAATGGACCAGGATCATTCACACATTCACTAATTTACTTAGGCTGATACAAATCATAGTTTCTTTGATAGTGTAATTTTGATTAAAAATATTTGATTATAATCTTTTACAACAGAAGATCTATGTTAAGATAAACCTGTTACTCTCTCTCTCTCTGTCTCTGTCTCTATTTTTGTCTCTGTCTGTCTGTCTGTCTGTCTGTCTGTCTGTCTCTGTCTCTGTCTGTCTGTCTGTCTGTCTGTCTGTCTGTCTCTCTCTCTCTCTCTCTTCAAGACAGATTTTTCTCTGTGTAGCCTTGCCTATTCTGGACTCGCTTTGTAGACCAGATTGGCCTCGAACTTTCAACCTCACAGTGATCTGCCTGCCTTTGCCTCCCCAAGTGCTGAGATTACATGCATGCACCCCACACCCAGACAGATAAGGCTGTTCTTAAACGCATGTCCTTCAACCTGCTTCAGCTTCCTGGGTGCTTGACGTAGTAGTAGCATTAGCCACCACACCCAGCTTCAGCTGAAAATCTGCAAACAGAGCTTGAGCTACGCAACATCCATAAAATTCGACTCTCCCATCATAAATAAGATTTTATTTACCTTTAAAATTGACTAGTAGTTTGAACTTCATCTGAGCCAATGACTTAGGAATCTGTTTAAAATGTAAAACAAAAGAAGTTGTTATATATTTGTGCCATCCTCCCATCAACAGTTTCTGACATTTAATGCATTCTAGCCTGTTGAGTGTCTTTGAGGAGTATTCTTGTCAATCTTGTGCTCAGACAAAGTGTGTTGCGTGCATGTGTGTACATGTGTGTGTGTGTGCATATGTGCATACGTGTGAGTGCATTTGTGTGTGTGCGTGCGTGTGCGCGCATGTGTGTGTGTGTGTGTGTGTGTGTTTATGTGATCTCAGACAAGGTTAGAAAGAGTTGATACCCCAGAAACATCTTGTATCTAGTGAAAAGGCCCCCTCCCGTGCATTGTCACTGTCATCTACAAAGTTCAAATTCATGGATCCACAGATCACATTAGTTCTTTGGACCTTTAAAGTCCCTAGACACCAAGTCTTGTAAGTCCAGAAATGATCAACTTTTAAAGAAGACACTTAGGTAAATTTTAATAAATTACTAAAATGGAAGGCAGTGAAGCACAGAGCTGAGAAGGGAGCGTTAAGTGTCAACTGTTTTAACACTGTGGCTTCAGTGTGTACTGAGTATCCAGTGCCAAGTAATAATAATAGCACAGTGATAACTCTCAGGGCTAGCTTACATCATTACAGGAAGACTTTAGATTTTTAAAATTATATTACAGCAAAAGAATTTAGTTTCAAACCTCTAACAAAATGTAAGTAGCTTTCTGACAGGACATAGGTTTAGCTAATTTATGGGGAACTCATTTATGACTAGTGACAATGATAAGAATAACAGTAATTATAGCTATCAAAAATATGAAAACCATATACCTTGAAAGTATGCTCTTCTCTGACTATAGTGGCATATACTTTTATTCTCAACATGCAAGAGGCAGAGGAAGGCAGATCTCTATGATTTTGAAACTAGACTTGTCTATAAATTAACAATCTTATCAAAAAAATCCAAAAAAAAAAAAAAAAAACCAAACCAAACCAACCAACCAAACAAACAAAAAATAACCCTAAAACCAAAACCAAAACCAACCAACAACCAACCAAACAAACAGAAAAGATTCTCCTTTGTGTTTGGGACCCCATATTTATCTCTTCATGTTTACAAATTGATAATATTCTTGTAAGGAGGTATGTTAACTCAGAAAAGGAGAACAAAATGGCCACCTGGGTCTTTAGGATTACTAATATTAAAGAAAGCATTGCTCAATGGCTTGCTTTATTATCCCAAATTAGAATTCAGGCCTCTGCTAAAGTCACGAGGGCATCCCATTTCCAATTCAAATTTTAAATAAAACATATAAACTTTTCAAGATATACAAAGTCTTTGAAACAATTATTGAGACACTAGGATCAAGCCCTCTCTGAAGCGTTTGATGGATGTATTCTTTTCTTCAGTTCACAGTCAAGGCCAGTGGATAAATGTAAATAAATAGATGCAGCTTTTAGATATCTCAGTTTGGTACCCAACTGTGCAGTTTAACCTCAGAGATATTTCAGGTTTTTGTTTGTTTTAAATTTGTATCCTGTTTTTCTTTCTTTTGTTTTTCCTTTCTCTAATTTTCCATTGCATAATAAGTTTCTGGATAAGTTCCCACTACAGTTTCATAACAGGATTTAATGAAGCTGCTGAACTTTTAACCTTCAGCCAGCAAACTTTAAAACCATCACAGTGTGTATTGCATTTAATATTTTCAGGGAGGATAGTTCTGTGTCAGGCATGTTGATGATGAAGCTTTAGGCTGAGCGAGCTTATTGCATCGGGCCCTGCACCATCAAATAGTTGGAACTGAATTCTTTCTCCACTTTCTCAAATTCTGGAAATAAAGCCAAGTGCTTGGGCTGGCTACCATACCCTTGCTTATTCTCCTCTGCCATTGATAATCTGTCTAAAGATATAAATCCTGATGTCAATTTCCAGTGAAAAATAATTTCTTCATAAGCAGACATCAGGCTTTGCAGTCTAAAGAGCTATTTTGACTCTTTCCCCTCAAACCATCCTGTTTATTGAGAATGCCGGGCTTACAAGGCTGCACAGACAGCGTCCCTAAGAGCCGTAGGCAAGCGCTGAGATGCGTTTAAATAGACCAAATTCTAAAACTTAGAATTTGTACTTTGTGCCATTTTGTGCCATTAAACTCCTATAACTATCGCTCTAAGCTTTGTCTTTCCAAACGCAGGCGTGCCTCATTTCTGGGCAATGAACACTAGAGGGGGAGCTTCCCCATCAGCAGAGGCGACTTTAAGCCCTACAAAAGAGGATCTGACACTAGCGGACTCTGGGAGAGCAAGCTGAGACCTGACCAGTCATGGTTTTAAGGGCAAAGGTCAAGAATGGGAGGCAGTTAATTTGTTGTTCTTATCTAAGAAGAAGCAAGAGACCACAGTGGACTTGAGAGTTCCAGTTACTACTCAAGCCGTGTTGCAGAAAATCTTCAGATCCACTCTGAGGCAGCTTTAATTTAAAGAATAAAATTTGAGAGCTTTATTGGTTTCCTTTCCCCCTCCCCTTTTTCTTTTTCCTTCTTCCTTTGCTAAAGCTGCCTGTCCTTTAAACACTTAACAAACTATGGAATGAATTATCATAAAATATTGATGAATTTGATGCAAAGTGAGAAATAGGCATTCTGAATTTTGGGGTCTAATAAGACACATCATTTGAAATGAAGTTATCCGGCAGTTAGGCCTATTATCCCCACTCCTATCCCTGTCCTTCCCCTATTTAAAAAGCTTGAGATAACCTTTCTTTGGAAAGGAAATCATATATTCTAACTATTCCCCGTGCAAGTTTAAGGACTTCAAAGTCTATTAAAATTTTATACATCTCAAATTTTAACAGTAATTTAATTTGCTAACAAGTAAGCAAATTTAAGTTTATCAAATATTTATTACATTTTCAGTAGAAAAAAATGTAAGCTGATATTTCATTTGTTATGTCTTTTTTCCCCCTACAAATCTGGTATTAGGTAAAACACTCTGTTTTATGAGAAAAAACACTATTTACCACAAAGGAGAAAAAAAGATAGAAAAATTTAACAAATGTAATAAGAATCAAAACTACTTTTTTTTCTGATGCCACCAAGTAGCTAGTCTGATCCCAACTGAATATCATATTGTCTTTCAGTGAACTCTCATTGACCAACACGAGCAAATCTCACTGGGGCACTCACACTATGAATCCTTTGAAAGATGATATATCTAAGCAGGATGAGTCTGATGTTTGAAAGCATAACAAATTTTAAACGTCTTTTTAACACATGCTAGTAAGAAATGGAAGGAAAAAATTCTTTAAAAATATTTTAGATGGATTTCAGATTTTGGATTTCGAGAGTGGCAAGTGCAGGGCCAACAGGTGCTCGATCTCAGTAAGCAGGCTCTGCAGACGAGAGGCAGCTCATCCAGTCTGACTTACCTTAAAATTCACTTTATGGGAGCAGAATCGAAGGCAGAACCCTCCTCTCCAGCAATAAGCAAAACTGACCATTTGTCTTTGTTTTCTGGGAGATTTCAAAGATCCACAGTGAATACACTTCTGGTAAAGGCTTGTGACTCACTTCCTGCAAACCTGAAGATTAATCTTTCATTAAGAGTTCTTATTTGCAAAACAGAGAGCAAAGGAATGCTACACCAAATAGATTTACTCTAAGATTGTACAATTTCATCTTCCAGAATTCTCAGTAAAATCAGTTTTGAGGCTGTTGATATACCCATCAACTACCTTTCACTCTTGTCCACAAAAACAGTGCAAGTGATGTGAACAAGGAAGCAGTGGAGTGCTTTGTTCTAAGAGGGCACAGACTTCAGGTTGCAGTTGTGTATGAGGTGAACAAATAAATGTCACTTTTACATCTATTTCCAGTACTAGAGCAATTTTCCCTCTTAAGAAAAATGTTTAGTTAATTACTTGTCTTTTATTTATTTATTTGTTTATTTATTTATTTATTTATTTATTGTTTTTTTTTTTTCAAGACAGGGTTTCTCTATGTAGCCTTGGCAGTCCTGGATTTTTTTTTTGTAGACCAGGCTGACCTTGAACTCACAGACTTCCACCTGCTTCTGCCTCCCGAGTGCTGGGATTAAAAGCTTGAGCCACCTTACCTGACAATTACTTGTCTTCTTATCATAGAAAAAGGATTACATATAAAAAAAGTTTATAGGGGCTATAGCGATGGTTCAGCAGTTAAAAGCACTTGTTGCTTTTGCTGGGCAGCCAGATTCAATCCCCACCTCCACATGGAGGTTTGCAAGCATCCCTAACTCCAGTTCCACAGATCTTATGACCTTTTCTGACTTCCAGGAGTAGCCAGCATATATGTGGAGTACATGAACAAAAACATCCACATGAGTTTATATTTAGGGATACATGAATACATACATATATGTATATATATACATACATATATATGCATGCAATATCAATTAATTGAAAAAAGAGAAATGAATTTGAGAGAGAGCAACAGGAGGTATGTGAAAGGCTATATGGGCTTGAGGAAAGGGAAATTATAATGATGTAGTCATATTACAATTTTCAAGATAAAAGAACTAATAAAAATTAAATATATCTTTAAGAAAAAAAAGAAAACACTGACATCTAAAAATGTGAAAGTTTAATGAAATGTTTCAATTAAGTCCTCAAGTTAGATCAAAAAGAAAAAGGTGAATTAAAAAAAAATGGGCTGGCCAATGAACAAAAACAACATTTTGGAAGCTATAGTTTGGGTGTGCCCTGAGTTGTTTACCTTCAACACACTCTGTATATACATATTTCTGAGATATTTTAGTTTTCAGTATTTTATTCATTCATATTTTATATGCCTTATGCTATTTAAAAGCACATATATTTTTCTTTTAATTTATAAAATTAACTTATTATTAATTTAGGTATTTTCCCTAACTGTGTCATTGTCCTTCATGAGATAATTAGACTAACTCCTGTCACTTTCTGTTTCTTTGATAACCTTTACATTTTAGGAAGTTAAATATGATCAGTGAATATTCACTACATAGTCATTCTACAAATCTCAATTTTTTATTAAATGTGTTGTGACAAAACTGAATAGATAAACACATTCAGCCAACTCATCAGTTAAATGTCTAAACATTATTTCAGACACACAAAATGGGTTTGGGATTTTAAGTATAGACGGGTGGATAAAGCATGATGTATACACTTAATTATTGTGTAAATTATTTAAGAGAAAAATTGCTGAGTAGTATTTTCACTTGGCTGGCAAATGTATAAACTTTCAGATCAGTTTCTTTTTAATTAGGAAAGTCATGATGTAAATCTCTCTGCTAATTGCTAGCAAGGCAGAAAGGGACCCTTATTAAGTGTTGTTCTCCAGCCATCTTGGGGCATCACTCTCCAAGATTTTCATGAAAATGGATATCTGTCATTTTCTCATGTCCTACTGATAATCTACTTTATTTCAAAATATAGACAGAATAAAGACAATTGAAAACATCTGTATAAGAATGAAAAATAGAAGAGTTTGGCAATGAAGGTTTGAATTCAAATAATTAACATAATTTTAAAGCACCTCATTTAATCTGGTTGATTATATAGAATGTTTTCGGAAAATATGGTTGACAGAATATCAATATAAAATATTTGTAGAAGTTGTCAACAATTCATACTTTTTGTTTGTTTGGGCTTTTGTGCTTTGTTTTGCTTTTTTCCTTTTTGCAATCATAGGGGTAAAGCCAGGGTCTTGGGAACTTTATGTGACTTTATATAACAACTTGATCCATCCTGGATTGGTTTGATGCTCATGTGACTGATTCAAAAGTTAAATAACACAGAACACCTACTATGCTTCTGTGCCCTTCATCTAAGTTTCTTTTATTACTGAACAGGATCAGACAGGTTTTTAATCATTGGATATTAAATACATGTACAACTACAATGAAACAACTCTCAGTTACAACAGGAGAGAATCCTCTTCCAGCCTTTAATAATCTTGGATGATGCTGAGAAATGGTACATAGGGCATGCATAAATTTAGTTACTGTATAAAAATATATTACAAAGAATAGATTTTAAATGAATAGAGGATATAGTATAAAAGAAAAGGAAATATTTTGAAAATTTTAGATTGGCAAGGCTGCCGGCTCTATATAGAGGATCCCAGCCATGGTCACCTTGTGCTGGAGAATAATCAAATGTTTTTAAGCAAATTAATGATAAAACAAATTTACATATTAACAATTGTTATTCTGATAAACACGTAGAGAATGGACTGAAGATAGATGAAATGTCAGAGAAACAGCTCAAATAGAAAAAGTGGCAATAGTCTAAAACATCCTGCTGTCATGGTTTGGAATAAGTAACCCCTCTGACTGCTGTGTTACAAGGAAACTTTGAGAAGATCGTCTTAAACTTGATTTTATTGAAAGAAGGAAGGGACTGGCTAAGTATACAAGTGACATGTTAATTGTATTACATTATTTCTTTGCTATATTTAATTTATTTATAATTGGAAACTTTATATTTACCCATATACTGGGAAGCCATATCATAAAGGAACAAAATGTATTAACAAATGTTTATGCAACTAATATCTTGCTATATTCTTTAAACATCATTATAAATTCTTTAATTTCTCCTTTATAATCTTCTTTCTTTTCTTCATATCTCTATCTCTCTCTGTCTCTCTGTCTCGGTCTCTTTTTCTCTGTGTCTGTCTCTGTCTCTCTGTCTCTCTGTCTTTCTGTCTCTTTCTCTGTGTGTGTGTGTGTATGCTTAATGCTAGGAACATTTTCTGACTAAGGAAATCTTCTTCCCCTGTCCATTTGTCCATTTATCTTTATTTATTTTATCTTCAGCCCCACAATGCAATCATTGTTCTTTTCATTTAATGAGTGCATGATCCATTAACCTTTTACTTTTTACTAGCATTTCCCAAAGTTACATAAAAATTATATCAAGCACAAATTCACACAAAAACAATTAAGAAAACAAGTAAGAAAAAATAGAGGTGTGCATAGAAGTACTAGTACCCAACAGGTCAATAAGTTTGGAGAAAATAATTAGCATTTCATCTCAACTTAAAAATGGCGCTGTCGAGCAAAAGTCGACAAATGTTTATGAGATTCACCTATATCAGGTTTATATTTTTCATATTATTTCAGAAACAAAATATAAGGGAGAATGAAAAGAGTGGTGAGGATAAAAAATTACATTTACAATAAAGAACTTCTCTGCCTTTGAGCACCAGTCTAGGCAAGAAATTGGAATAGTCGAGTAGTGATGACATAAATGTTGGTTATTGTAGATGATACCAAATATTAGCTTCATTAAATCTCCCTGATTTACTTAGACTGACAGAATCCCCCTAGTTTGGAAGTTTCATTTCATTATGACTGTTTCCTGCCATTTTGGGGGGTGGGGGAATAGAATGAACATAGGAAAAAAAGAGAATGGAATTTTCTTCATTTCCTGACCGGGTTTGCATGTCTAATATTTTCTAGTTAACCAAATAATTCAGTGCCTTTAAATCAAAGCTGAATCAGAGTCATTTGGATTACCACAGTCACTATAGTTCTTCTGAGGTCAAGGTGGATACTGCGGGGTTCGGGGTGTACTTATTAATGTGTTCTTAGATCGTGAAGCACAATTACGTGTAAAATTTTAACTGTTAACAAACTGAGGTATAGCACACTCACAATGACAGAAGGAACAAACTGGATGCTGTTAGCCAGCATGCAAAGTAGATTAAAGGAAGCATGCCTCTGTAGAGTTACTGAGGCAGGCTCTGCATTACTTAAAGATTCCTGCCCATGGAGGGGAAACCTGTTCCTGGGAGATGGCTTACTTGATAAAGGGCTTGAGAAGTAAGCATGTGGATCCAGTCTCTAACACCAGCACCCACAAAAAGAGCCTGCTGCCCCAGCCCCAAATGCATTCCCAGCTTCTGTTAATCTGTCCTCAGCAGTGGTCACAGGAAAGTCCCTGCAGCATGCTGCCATACAGTCTAGCTGTACTGGAGAGATCTAGGGTCAGAGAGAGACCCTGTCTCAATAAATAAACTCGAGAGCAATTGAGCAAGACAACTGACTTCAACCTCTGTCCTCAGGGTGCAGACGCAAACATGTACATGCACCACCACTACCCCACACAGCCTCCGGTATGTAGGACACCACGTACCATAGTTTTACCAGATCATGCTGTATTATGCCAGTCTGCTGCCTCCCTTATTAAAATAAGAACTGTTTAATTCTTAAATGGCCCATGTTCCGATAATAAAAATACATTTCTTTAATATACAGATAGCTCTAAAGATGTCACATAATATAGTAGAAAGGGGCACATTTCAGACATGATAATAAGGGACATTAGGGTCCAGTATTAAATAGCGACAGCATGCATTTGAGAAACAACTACTTATAAGAATGGATGTAAGAAACAAGAACATCATCAAAAAACAATTGGTAAATGAAAGTTGCACAGATGAGTCATCTAGTATGCATGCTTTATGTAACGTGAAAAATAATTTTAGATTATTTAACCTTTATTGATTATTTTTATGATTGCATTGTTAAGATGGTATGACGGTTTTGTGTAAGTAAGTCGTAAATATGTTTCCCACTCAGGTCTCTATCAATGACTGCTGAGGATTCCCAGTAAGGGAATCTTCCCACACAAGAGTAGTGTTTATCCATTGCATCTGTATTGGTCGTTCACAAAGTTTTCAACAAAAGAATAGTACTTAAGTAATTGAGCAGTGCTTCTTACGTCATCCATGTTGCCTTACTTTGTTAATTTGTTCAAATCAGAAAAAAAAAGTTTATAAACTTTTTAAAAAATTAAGTGAAATTTATCAGGAAGTAAATGGATGTTCTCAAAAAAAAAAAAAAAAAAAAAAAAAAAAAAAAAAAAAAGGATGTTCTCAGCAAAAGACCAGAGGACCATCAGTGGTTCACAATGTGTTAAATATGTTTATTTGCACTTTCAAAGTTCAGATTTCCTCATACATTTTCATACTGATGGAGATAAAATGCTAAAGTCTTAAATCCCTCTATGCCATGCTGAGTTGCTAAGGGCTGTTGAGTTTTTGTTATTTCTCCTCTCGAGTTAGCTCTGATTACGCCTGCTGAGTGAAAAATTTGTATTTGCCAACAGAAATAGGAACCACCCCACGTGCGCTTGCACTCAGCAAATGCTCCAATACATCACAAAGATTTGCTCAACCCACCTTCAGAGGCCAAATCGAGCATGTTATTTTCTGTTTAGATCTGATTCTGTAGCCTATCAGTCAGGGCTGTTTTCCAATCTCTGATTAAAGCAAGGTCTACAAAGCTGGAAGTGTTCACACACAGTCTCATTAGAGTACTGGATAGAGTGACCCAGGCCTTCTAGCACAAAGCTCTGAGTGAACTTCAAATATGAGAGTGCATCAATCAAATCCAAGCAAGGCTTTTATGTCATTTTTCTACTTTGCCTTTAAAGTCCTATAGGAATGCCCTCTCCAGCTGTACAGCCCAAATGCATTCAATAGAAACAAAAAAGCAAAGACCCCCCCCACTCCCTGTCCCCTCTAAATGGGTATGATTTTCTCTCCCCCACAAAGTAGTAGGGAGCCCTATGTGGATTTTTAAATTATTTACCATGTTCAACAATGCAACCAAGAACATATTTGTGTCACTCAACAGCCATGTATTAATTATTTGTGCCCATATGAAAGGGAACCAATAAGGTCAAAGGCAACAATATTGCATAATATGTGTCAAAGAGGGAGAGCTGAAAGACTGGGCACAAAACAAAGCACTGCACAGAGCCTTTCCACATCCCACCTTAAGCCTTTCTCCACAACTTCAGTTAATACATTTACATGTATATGTCCAGGTGCAAGTATGTGTATTTGTGTGTGTTTGTGTGTGTGTGTGTGTGTGTGTGTGTGTGTGTGTGTGTGTGTGTGT
>OU015758.1:34791753-34813146 GCA_907169655.1 Acomys percivali
TTACAGGAAAACATGTTTGTAATTAAATTTGGTTGTTGTTTTCCTGTCTTATCACAACAAATAATAAAGTCAGAACCATATAAATCTATGTAAAATAGGAAAAGAAATTGAACTATTGTTTATCAAAAATTGCCTATATCTTCTCCATTTCCAATCTAGAAAGATCCAAACACCTTTCTTTTGTTTAAAGAATATTCACATCGATAAAATAAACCACAGATGTCAATAGACCTTTTTTGTCATTTTTCATGAAAATATCATCTATTGATTTAGACAAATAAAATATTTTCTTAATTAGTAAGAAAACTCAAATTAATAATTTTTTGTCCTCTAATATGAGAACCATGTCATTAATAAGTAGCATCAAGTATTTTACTTTCTTTTAGTAACCAAAAAATATTTTGTGCCATTCAATGTGTTGCAAAATAAATATATCAACATTATATTTTCTTTACTTTGTTACTCTAAGAAATCTACATAATTGTTTCCCACTGACATAGTGGTGGCACAAGTCTGTAATCCCAGCACTCAGAGAGGCAGAGGCAGGTGGATCTGTGTGAGTTGAGGCCAGCCTGGTCTACAAAACAAATGCAAGATAGCCAAGGTTACACAGAGAAACCCTGTCTTGAAAAAAACAAAAACAAAAAACAAAACCAAAACCAAAACCGAACAAAGAAAAAAGAAAGAAAGAAAGAAAGAAAGAAAGAGAAAAAGAAAAACTACTTTAATTCAAACCTAAATGTTTCAAAGAAAACCAAGTATATTCAGCTTGTCAATTAAAAACTCTTAGAGGCTACAATATTCTAGTACCAAAAAATGTCATAACCATCTTTAGATTTGTCTATAATTCAAAGTTTCCCTTTTAAGGAAGGATCATATGAAGTTATTATATTAGTGATACTATAACTTAACTTGTTTTTATATCTACATTTTATTATATAATAGAATTATCCTGTTTGAGAAAAGCATTAATATACTTATGATTTGATAATAAATTGAGGATTAGCCAGATAGAATTTTTAAGGCTTTCCACTATCCATTTACTTATTATCAAATCACCTAATATTAATTAAATCTTTTCTATATTCCAAATACTAAGGCTTTAACTATTTGAGAAGTGGAAATTTTTACTATAAATATAAATAATGTGATTTTTAAAACTGAACAATTAAATCACTTATCCAATTTGAACTGTGAAATTGTTCTAACACAGTTTTTTCTTAAGCTCTTTTTTAAGTATAGGTCCTCATATTTAATTCCATACAAAGGCATTAGTTTCTCTGTCTAATGAATGATAACTTGCAAGAATATTTGAGTATATTTTGTCTCAACTACATGTTAAAGTTTCTGAATCATATTGATTATGAAAAATAACTTGTCTTTATGAAGCTCTTCCTAGTTGGCTCAAAAAAATTGAAGATACTACGTGATCTTCTGTTCATGGGTTTTAACACACACAAAGAGGAGGCTAGGGGAGACTGGCAAGCAGACAGATGGACAGACAGACAGAGGCAGACAGAGACAGAGACAGAGACCTACAAAGACAGACAGAGAGAGAGAGAGAGAGAGAGAGAGAGAGAGAGAGAGAGAGAGAGAGCAAAAAGAAAGGATGGATGAAAAAGTCTTGTAGTAGAAGATTGCTTTATGATGCCAATATTGGTAAACTACCATGGGTGTTGAATTTTAGAAAATAATAGTATTTTCAAAACCCTGATATATTTCCAAAACATGCAGACCTTTTAAAACATGAATTACTTAATATGAACAATATAATACTTAACCTATGAATTTTTTTTAATACAATTATTTCATAATATTTATGACTCTTTTTGTTTGTCTCTGTTTATAAAGTATAGAAGAGTTAAACTTACATGGATTCTATACATTCTTATTTTGTAATAGTTTTTCCCAGTCTCTATAATAAAGCCTTAGTCCTTTCTCTATGCACTATTACCACGAGTTGGCAGCAATAATATGTCTGGTAGCATTAGAAGGTCATTCCCTGAAATACTGGCTCAGACAAGCAATAGCCTTGGGCACACTGTTTGATCATAGTAGATAACAAGATTGCAAGGGCAAGAGTGGAAAAGGCAAAATTAGGTGTTAAGTATGAGTCCATTTTTAGAAATAGCTTAATCGTTTTAATATTATAAATATATATATTTTATTGTAATATATATTTAAAAGTTAAGTAGGCTATTTTTTCAAAAAGTTTGATTTGTGTATACTTTGTTAATGTCACATAGAAACTGTGATATAACATTACTAAGTACAATGCTCAAATATATAGAATATATATTCTGTGAATGAAGAATTCATGGATTTACATTAGGAAAATATTTTATTTATTTTTATTTATATATTTGCTGTTAAATAGGGTGTGTGTCTAAGTAGAATTGTATCATTAGAGGTAAAGAAAATGGTTTCATTGTTGCATCAAGACTCCATAACTTCACTTACTGTTTCCAATAACACTGTTCACACACAAAAAAAATGTCTCTGTAAGAGCACAGTTAAGATACTCTGTTTTGTGGGATGAACATGTAAGCTTAAGTAGTTGGTGTAAGTTACTATCAGCTCCATAACTGGGAACAGCAATCATGTTCACAGTTTTCCTTAGATAGTATACATCTTCATAATTTTCATCTTTGTGGCACCATCTTATCTCATTACACACCAACCTCTATGTAGTCACATAATTTTACAGGAAATTGCTTATAGGTAGTTTTGTTAATTGGCTTCCAGGTAATCAAAATTTCATTATGTTACCATTTTGTTCTGTTTAAGGTGGTGGTACATCATTAGAAATTAAGGTCTCTTTCTCGAGGAAGAAACAATTTGTGGGCAGCAATGTATATATAAAAAGAGTTTTCACTAAGGCTGCAACAAGTATTTGTTTAGCACGAACTGTGATCATGCCACTGAAAAGAGCTACAACTATAGCTTAAGAGAACACTGGCTGGTCTCCAACATGCATTTGAAACTGTCCTGATTATTCACTTCATAGAAAAAGAATTGATTAAATTATGCATACACTTTATTCATCTGATAACACAACATATTACTACTTTTCTACTATTGGGTTCATAACAAACCTGAACTAATCAAATGGCAATGTTAAATGTATATTTACTATGTTCTAACTATGTTGCTAATCTTTTGCTTACGGAATGTCACTAAATAAATTTACAATCACTGATTTCTCTCAGTTTACTTTTAACTTAATCTAATTTTGAAAGGAGTGGAATATATATGGAAACCCAAAATACACACACACACACACACACACACACACACACACAGCACACACATACACACAGACACACACACATCCTTGATTATTTTATTTTACTGTACCTGATTATCTGAGAATGAGTATTTCATATAGAATTTACAGTAAGTAGCAGAAGTATATAAAAATGAGCTTTGGGGAAAATATCAAACAACAAAGAAAATTGTAGCTTTTTGCTCACATTTGATATACTGGGTAGAAAAGATATATATAGCCCTAGTGTCACCCTCTTGTATAGTGTAAAGAATCTAGGGAGTGATTCAGTGAAGTGTCTTCTCATATGTGACACAAGCTCAGAGCAAGATGGGAAGGAAGGCTGGAGTCCTCCACAGCCTCTCAGCAATGAAGCATTTTCAGTGTCCTCTGCATCTAGATGATAAAACACCTGAGAGCAGGAAACAAATATTAAATGAAGCTAAGTGGCTCAGAGAGGATAGGAGATAGATATTCTGGTTTTCCTTTGTTCCCGAGGCCAAGGCTGGTTATTCAAACAGATGTACTTGAGGATGCCAGCTTAGGAGACGTCAGGACAATCCATAATTTAAAGTCTTACCTTCTGCAAAAGGCCTAAGCTTGCTTATGAGAAAGGGCCTCTAGATGTCAAACCTCAGTGACTGTCACTATTGCCCATATGAGGGCATCAATTTATTGATTTATACAGGTCCAATTAACCAAGATTAAGCATTATGTCTTGCACAGAACTGTGCTACTAAACTTCATTTGTGCTATAACATTGCTAAATGATAGTGTCTAGTATCATGGATAGACAAAGGTTTGCGTTATGAAGGGAAATAGTCCCGAAAATATATCTAAATAACATGCTCATAGCCATTATATAAAAAATGTAATTATTTATACATTGAGTCTTTGTTTTCAAAATCCTATCATACTTATAGAAGTAAAAGTTTAATTATACATTATGCTTCAAACATGATTTGTACATTGAAATGGCTCATATAATATCTATGAATGTGTGTACTACATATATATGTGTATGTAGTTAATGCTCACAGGAGTATGTACAAAGACATATGTAGGTCACATGCATATGTGTGGGTTAATAAAGATGATGGAGGTCAATGTCAGGTGTTGTCTTCAATTGCTCTTCATATCATTTGGAACAAAGCCTTAGACTGAACTTAAAGTTCATTCAGTCAACTAAGCTGGCTAGCTCACATGCCCCAGGAGCCTGTCTCTTTTCTCTGTGCCACCCATGAGCAAGTCACTGATGTTAGAGATGCATGCCACCACACTTTGGATTTTACTGTATTTGTTGGGCCATAAGATACACTTTTCCCCTCAGAAAAAGTATGAGGGGGTGGAAATAGGGTGAACCTCATGGTCCAATTGCTGTTTTTACTTTTTTCCTGTTTTACTGCTCTAAAAACTGTGTGCATCTTATGGTCAGATGCGCCTTATAGTCCAAAAGGCACAGTACATGAGTATTGGTAATATGAACTAAGGTACCGTGCTTATATAGCAGGTACTTGCTGACTAAGCCACTCCCCAATCTAACCTCTATTAGTTTTTTTTAAATTTATTTTCTTAATAATAATTTTTATCAGTACTATTTTATCAGTACTATTGGTACTCCCCCTTACATGCAAAAAAAATGGATAAAACATACATTTCACAAAGCCTGAGGTCTACCCCAAGGTAAAAAGCAAAAGTCCTCCTTTGTTTTTTTAAAAACAATAACATAAGTTCCCACATAAGAATTGGATACTATTTATAATTGCAATAATGAACTATATATAATATAATATAATAAGATAATTAAATATATTTCATTTTGCTATAATACTGCTCATTTGCTAAATCATCCCATCTGATAGCTTGGATAGACACTGATGAAGGGAGATACTCCTGAAGATTATATATATATATATATATATATATATATATATATATATATATATGTCATAATATAGTAAGATATAAATATCTTATTATATTCTTATTACTTATGCTGGTAGTGTTGGTCCACACCTTTAACTCCAGCAGAGGCAGAGGCATACGGATCTCTGTAAGTTTAAAGCCACTCTGCTCTACATAGTGAGTTCCATGACAGCCAAAAATACATAATGAGAGCTTATCTCAAAACCACAAAAAGCAAAACAAAGCAACAAGAACAACAAAAAGAGAAAGGAAGTAAAAAAAGAATTCAGCTCGAGCCTTTGATATTTTAAAATGACTGATTGGTTTGATGGAATAAAACGAAAATTATTTTTAAAAGTATTCCACATAGTTTGAGTACTCTAGAAACTTTGTTTATAGACAGCAACTCCTTTAACTGTGTAATATGAGATAAGGCTTTAAATGCAAGTATATTTTGTTGAACAAACTGAAGTGGCTAATAACAGGTATTTGTTGAGAGCATGACTCAATGTTAATAAAAGCAATAACAGGGAAATGTCAATATGTCCCCTGGAAATAATAGGAAGCGAGGTGTCATTCAGTCCAGTGGGTGGGTGTCCTGGGTCCCAGGTCTGGTGGGTGGGGCCTGGTCCAGGTGCTGGTTGCCTCTAGAATGAACTAGAACTCATTGATCTTGAGGTCAAAGGTCCCAAGGTTCAGTTTCTTGCTCAGAGGCAGCCTAGAGTGCTCAGGGCTCAGGGTGAGCCCTGAGGCTGGGCCACTAAGCCAGCTTTCGGCCCCACAAGGCCATGAGGATAGTAAAAAGTGTCACAGCTCGTGTGTTGAGCTGCTGTGCTAAGCACTGCAGAGGAAGCAGGCAGAAGTTGGAACTGGCAGGCAGGTCTGGTGGGACGTAGGCCTAGTATTGCTTCACCTGGGGCCAGCGCTGAGCTAGTGGCAGTATAGTGGCCACCAAGGCAACCCTGCCGTTGCTGCCCCTCCCCCCAAATGCAGTCTCAGATGGTCATGGTGGAGGAATGCGAGCATAAGAGGGCCCACAAGCACTCCAGCCAGCCTTTATTTATAAACTCTGGGCAGTGGGGAGGGATTTTGAGGGCTAAGGGGTCCAGGATACATTATCTACATAAAGTCTGTGCAATATCTCATTTGCATGCAGCAACACAAGGTGTGTGTGAGGCGAGGTCCTATCACAAGAAAGAGGAAACACTACCTAATTATCCTATGAATGAGGGAATGACTTCTAGGTATGATTAAAGGTCATTTGATGGAGATTATGAGCTCCTCACCATAGGGTGGAGTATTTCCAGAATTTCCTTGTACTTGAACGAGTTCCTTATCAGGAAAGAGCCAGGCCAGCAATCTTCCATCAGGACTCTGTGACATCCGGTACAAACAGATCAGGTGGAGTAAGAATCCTGCTGAGAAAAGGGTATCCATCTTCATAGACCAAGCACAACACTGGTACCCAGAGAAGTCAGATTTCAACCTTATCCAGCAGAGTCCCACAGAGAGGGAAAACAGTGGAGGATGGAAGGGCCTCACACAAAGAGAAGGTGGCATTGCCTTCCACACACGCCCTACTTCCTCCCATTCCTTAGCCAAGGTGACGCTGCAGAGTTTGTTTCGATAACAGAACACTTGAGAGAGTGAGTTATGAAGAAGTTATTTGGGCTACTGTTCTGGAGGCTAGAAGTCCAAGATTGGGCTCTTACTGCTCCATTACAGAGTAAACAACCGAGAAAGACAAGACCATAAAGAGGCTCCTCTAACTGTTAACAACCCCTCAGGTAACCTGATCGCCACCCTCTTCCGCCATTCTTTGTGCCCTTTGCTGGCTTGATCACCCGTCAAATGCCGGCTAAATGATGGAAATCAAATTACAGCAGAGTTTCAGAAAAGACAGGATTTATCGAAATCCAACGAACACTGATTTTGGAGTCCTTCAAATCTTTAATCGTGTTGCAGTTATCAAAGTGATTTGTTAAGCTCCAGCTATCTCTAAGGCATTCACGACAGAGCAGTGAGCACTCCTCTCTCCTCCTCGTTCTCAGTGAACACAGAACCTGTTCCACAAGCACACATGCAGAAAAATAAACCTGGCCTGCATTAGGACACTTTCACCACTAAATACCACTAGGAAAGGGAGCAAAGAACCCTCAGTACTGGTCAGCTACGATTTGGCAATGGGCCCCTGGAAATGTTTTGAAAGGCAGGTGAAGGCCTGAAGGAAACCAAGGATTAAAGCCACGCAGCGGGCCTGGGAAACCGCCTGCTGGAGAGCTGGCCCGGCATTAGGTCATCAGATGTGCCTTGATTTGTTTTACAGATTTTACCAGAAAAACAAACAAATAACAAAGTCTTGGAAATTATTTCAATTTCTCCTACCTAGTAGATAGAAACTAAGAATAATTTATGATAGAAAACAATTCTATTATTTCTATGTATGGTATTATTCAAAACAGCCATGGAGCTACTTGGAATATTTTTTATCTCAGAAAGTAACTTAAAGACAAGAATTACAATACCTGTTGTTTTAATACATTATGCCGTTTAAAGAAATAACTCCCAATTTAATAATTAAAAACATAATACATTTTATAATTGAGAGATAGATATTTTTATTCCTTTTTACCTTATCTTTATTTTCTTTCTTTGGATAAAAACCATAGCCATTCCGCAATGTCCTCTTTGCTTAAAACAAAATGTGGTATATGTTTATGAAATTCAAAGGACAGTGTCAACGCCAATAGAGGAAGCTTTGCTATCTTGTTTGTCTTCATAAAGACTGTCTGTCTGTTACACCTCACTTTATTCCCTATACATAGGCTACATGGAATATTAAGAGATTTCTGAAAAAAAAATGTGCAGCTTAAAAAATTCTCTCTGCAGTAAATCAGTGTATTCCAATACATTACTCAGTAGCTGGGGTTTAACTCCGGTTTGGGAGGCTTCATAAAAGAGAAAGAAATGAAGGCAAGAATGTGAAGGAAAATATAAAAAAAATGATGATATTGCCTAGCTACAAGATGCAGAGGGAAATTAATATTCAAAAGGTTAAGGTGTCTGTGAGATATATGTAATGAGTAACACTCATAGTTTGTTACTATAGGTTCATTGCCTCTAATGTTGAGGACGGCACATGGATAATTTACGATTCCCATTGTCCCCTCTGCAGGGATTAATTCTGAATTATTTATGTACCTATGTACGCACAGAACTGAAACATTTTAGTTAAAGTCAGCCACTCACTCATGGTCTTGAAATTATGCAGCCCTTGTTGCTAAAAATGATGTTAGCCTCTTGTGATTTAAGTCATAACATTTTATTTCCAGTCCCACTGAGAGAGAAGGCAGGCAAGAAGGAGAGAGGGCTGTGTTTCTCCAGGAGAAACCACGGAATGCATTTTTAAAAGATGTAAATAGATAATGGGTAATTTTGTTGAGTCAAATTATTGTTGTAGAGAGCATGTTAATAAACCTTTATTTTGTTCATGATATGTGATTTTTGTATTTGGTACAATAAGACCTGTTTTCTTCGCAGTGTCTTCTGTACAGAACCTCAGCATTTTAATAAAAATTCTATTCCACCTACACACTAATTAATCAAGAATGAAATTTCATTTCCAGAAAGTTGTTCCAATCCATTCAGATTTCACACCGAACTGCTTAGTCAACTGGTTTTAAAAAGTAGTGCTTCTCCTTAATCTCCAGTGATTACTGATTGCCACTAAAGTTCCTTCAACTATAACCAAATTGATGAAAAACACAATCGAGGCTACCATGTCTTTCAACAAAGGCTAATATTCTGGAGTAACACTTCCCACAAGAAAACCCTTGTCAGTAAAAGATCATCTTACATTTAAAAAACAAATAAAATTTGTAGACAGAGTTTACATTTGGGAGTAAATTAGAGGCTCTCATATATTTAAATAAATTTCTTTAGGTGAAACAAAAATCCAAATGCTCCACCCACAATTCATTTAAGAAAACAATATGTATATACAAAATGTAAATGTCTCCAAACAACTGACTCTGGGATTTGGAATTCACAGATTCCAGGCTATTCTGATTTGGAATTTATGTTTCTCTAACAATTATGGTGCATCTCAAGCAGACATGACGTCTCATAGGATACTGATATGGAAATAGATAAAGAAATAGAAATATTCAAAGAGCAAGAGAATACATATATGCATATATATAAGACATCAATTTCTCTCTTAGCTCCCACCTCATACAATTCAACAATTGCTAATAAATTAGGAGGAGGGGCATCTTGATGTACTGCTTGACTATAACACAAAGAAGTGTAGTTAGCACGAAGCTGCAGTGGGTAATGAACAGTATTTTAACTCGGCAGTTTAACCTCCGTGTCTGTCAGCTGTGACCTTTTACCAACCCCAATGAGAGTCTGATTTCTCACTTTTGCTACTCACTGCTGGATGAGTGAATGTAGAATTTGACAGCGAGAGGTTTTACATGAAAAGGAAAGGTACTTAAAAAGCATGTTTTGTGATGATAGGCTACATTTATTCACTGTTCATTACACTTGGTGCAGCAGCAGCGTCGGTGGATTGATTGTGTGTGAGGAGCTTGTCTGCTATGGAAGTGAAGAGGCGTTATTGACCTGCATGGTAGCAGAAGTGACCTCTAGATGACCCCCCTTTCACCTGAAATTGACCTTGAAAACAACCTAGGGTTCACTCCCATTTAAATAGGAGGGAAATTCTTCTTAACAGCACACGAATTATTAGAATTGATATAGTGAGCATTTCTTTTTCTTTCCCCTCCTCTCGTCTCTCATGCTTTACTTTTAGATGTACCTGCTTATGAGGGGGCGAGGAGAATGCGGCTTTTAAATTTCCAGACCCTGCAGCTGCTTTGCTTGGTGTTTGCACAGATTTATGGAGGGGACAAACCAGACTTTGGACTACTTGATGTAAAATTTTACCATTAATCATTATTGATTAGAGCCCACACTCTATGGCAGAGCCAAAACCTTACTATGACAACTGCTATTTCAGTTGTTATGGACCATAATGGGCCATAGAGATGATTTAAAGGAGCACAATAGCTGTCTGTAATTACACATGAATAATCCATGAATTTTGCACCACAACGCTTATGATTAGACCCTAACAACCAAGGCTTGAGACATTTATTCTTGTCCTCTCATTGGCACCTGGGCCAAAAGTTGCCAATTTATGAAAATGTAAGCACAACAATCTTACCCTCTCTTGTGCCAAAAGTTAAAAATGAAATCTTAGTCAAAATGAATCACACATGTAAGTGATAGTATATTACATTTTTACAGATGACTTGATTAGTAATTGAACTCACTCCTTATTAGAAAATGATGTTCATCATTACTTCTCCATTAACATCAAGAAAATGTATTAGATTTTTTTTATAATTGGTGATAGAATGAAGCAGAATACATATTGGTGTCATTATCACTTTTTAAACCAACATTTTCCTTGAAGTCTTTATTCTCATATTTGACTAAAAAGGTAAGAGAAAATAAGCCAAGACCATTGGTTAGGTCTTATAGTATTATGGAGTTTGATTGGTCTTCTCTGAGATTTAATAATAATTGAAATTAATGCATGAGCCTAGAGATTTGTATAGGGAAGATCTGTGGTAAATCATCCTCTAATTTTATGTCAAAAGGGTACTTGGAGAAACCAGTTGCCTCATGACCTTATACATATGTATAGCCACTAAGGTTTAGAGTGCAGGTACAAACACACCTAGTATGTGTACAATTTGTTGGTACTCCTCAAGGAGCCCACAAATCCAGAAAGTATCTTTCAGTATACATTAATCTATGAACATAATAATTTTGAGGTTCATTTTATAAAAAATCAACATTTTTGTTTGGTGCTTCCAAAGACTCTGATGTATACAAGTTCAAAACCATGAAATGTATACAAACATCTGTAAGCTCAAGTCTTTCAGTTGTTTGAATTTGTGTAATCAACTGGTATATGTGCTCCATTTTGAGATTCTAATTTCCGGACAACTTCTTTAACAATTTTTGTACTAGTTTTTGGTTTTTTGCTTGTTTGCTTGCTTTTTGGTATACCTACCAGATGTGCCTAGAAAGTTTCTTTCTGTCTGGTTATGACAACATTTCAGTATTTGAACCTATTTTAAATCTGATATGTTTTCATACTGCTCAAATATTTATGTGAAGAGATGTAGACTTATTAGTAATCTGGTGGAATATTCGTAAATCTGGATCAAAAATTCTTCAGGACATTAATTCCATTGACTTGACCTATTTTCTATCAGAAGCATGACTCTATAATTCTCATTTCATTTTGTGATAATGCTATGCATAAGAAGCAGTAACTAGGATATTTGTACACAATAATACCCTAGCAGCCACACTGGAGGATTCTACTAATCTGACTTCATTCCTACCTCACCCAGTGTAGGGCGTGCTTACACCTGTGACTGTTTCACAGCTCCTTGAGGCCTTAACTTAAGCAATGCATGCCATCCACTCCATCTTGCTTCCTCCTCTCCATTACATTGATGAACCTCTGCAAGGGTCCTCAGCAGGTTAAGAGGACTTGCAAATTGCAATTATTCTAATTTGGTATTATAGCATGCTTCTTTTTCAAATCCTTGCAATATTTTCATTGCTTTCACTTTAAATTTTCTAATATTGAAGAAAGCTTTGGATTTTCTGCCAAATAGGTTTCTTAACATGACTAAAACAATTTTTTTTATAAACAAACACAAAATGAACTAAAAGAAAGTGCAGTTATTTTCAAGTCGTGAAAGTAATTTGTTAAATTTTAAATCCTCTGTTCAGAACTGTCTGTAAATCAAATGAACACAAAGCAGGGACATGTTTTCTGCAGGAGAAAATTCTTTACAGAATACCACACAAATAAAGGTTTGCAATTAGTATGACATTAGAAATCCATGTACTTATCTAGTCAGCCTCCATCTCATCTTTGTATTACCTCTCTATAAAGGATGAGGCAGTTTTGCCCAAAGGAAAGAAATAAAAGGGAATCCTCGTTAAAAGGTACATTAACGAAAAAAGAACAGCTTTACTGGGGCATGTGGAAAAGGGGATGTTTGAGTAGTAAATGATAATTTACTTTTGAGGTATATTAAAAAGGTTTAATCTTACTGATCACGAGTTAAATTGGATGTTTTAATCAGTTAGTGAGTGCCAAAAATAATTATGCCAGAGCGCTTAGTCTGCAGAACGCATACACAAAGCATATAAATCCTGTCCTTCCCCAGGGATTTCTCAGAATAACACACAACCGAAAGACAAAAGCGATACCGAACTCATATAAATTAACATTGCAAATGATCTAAAAAATACAATAAATAACATGATCCCATCTCTTTGAACATTTAACACAGGAAAAGAGTGTCCAACACAAACATATGCATTAATCTCACGAATCCTCCCCCAACTTTTTCAGTAAACTTTTCTTCCTTTATTTCTTACAGTTCAGCCCAAGGTCATTTTTTTTTTTCACTGAGAGAGAGAGAGCTGATCTAGGTGACTAGGAGTAGAAACCTGAGTTACTTTTAGAAATGGCCATAAAAATTAGGATTTAGGATTATTTTCTTAAAGAGTTCTTACTGAGCAAGTAAAGAAAAGGAGGTGGGCCCAACAGTCATGGAAATCCTTTGAAGTTCTAAAATTTCTATGACTTTTATGATTACTGTTTACTGTAATTTATGTTAATCCTTGGAGATGCAAACCTCTATAGATTGCGAGTCAATCAGTGTTTAGTGACTCTCACAAATGCCTGTTTAAAGTATATTCCTTAAAGTTACATTTCATGGCAATGTCAAGCACATGGTCGTTTTACTCTATCTGCTTGGGCCTAATGACTTCAGAACGGAATTGTTCTCAGAATACTAATCACATAAAATGTCATGGAAGACCATGCATCTTGTTGTATTGTGTAAAAGTACAAACAATATATATTATTTGTTGTTTATATTTTCTGCACCTTTAGTCCTAATTCCTTTTGATATCTATGAATGAAATATACTTGAAAAGAGTGATAAAGTTATTGCAATATAATTTAGAATATTATATCCAACATATCTACCATAAATACCTAACACCTTTAATGTGAAAGTGAAAACAGAATTAATAACAAAATATATTGGATCAAAATTATTTTTATAGAGAATTTAAATCATTTTTTCAGAGATAAAGAAACTAGTTAAGATAGACATTAAGATTAAAAAGATTTTTAAATGCATAGTTCTATTTAGATAGTGGTATAAAATCTAGAATATGTATGCTTAACTTCAATGTAAAAGCATATCATTTCTGGGAAGTGAATGAGTAGATGAGGTTCAGTGAATCATCACTTCTACCGTAGATGCTTTTCCCATCATGTAACTTGATTGGTTTACACTGATTTTGTCCTGGAGTATTTAGAGACAACATGGGGCCCTCTCTGCAGATCTGAGCAGCTGCCTGATTTGCTAATGAACAAGATTATCAGTACTCAATTGCTCACAGCTGACAAACTGCCTGCTCCTTCCTAGTCCAGTGGAGAGTGGGTTCTCTAAATGTGGCTTTTGTGTTCACAGTGCAGCCTGTTGGGTGATTTAGGGAGTCTGCTGTCCCTTCAGTAACCAACTTTCATTATATACCAACTAAACTGGAACATACAACATTTTACACTCTGGGAAAAAGATCGAAGACTTGGCCTGAGGACCGCTTCTTACATACAGGATAGCAGTAAATGTGGTCTCGTGATTTTGGAGTTAAGGGCCGTTACCACGACTTGGGGCATAGGTGATCCTCTACAACTTTTACTTACACTCACAATTTACTATACCCTCAATTTTTGCGAGTGGTATGAGATGTTAATCTATGAACACTTGCAAGAGCAGTTTGTGTACTCGTAGGTGTAAGAATACTAATTAGAAGAGACTTCTGACTAATCAGAAGAGTCAACTGTATAAACTATATATTTTGTTCCAAATAATGAGTGACGGCCCTTGTAAACAAGAACACACATTTGCAATGAGGTATGATACATTCCTTTGCTCTGCCTCTTCTACAATTGGGAACATTGAAAGAAAGGCTGTTTCGAATTTAGAGGCACATTACATCTTTGAACATGAAGCTGTCATTTTTTTTAACATAATTCTAATATTTAGATAAAAAATGAATGCGTTTGTCTCCAGTATTCATTCTGAAAATAAAATTTAGAAATGGACTCAGTGTTCTGTAGTATGTTACCATCCGTTATCTCAATGGTCTCTTTAAAAGTTATCTAATAGCTGGGTATAATGGCAGATGCCTTTAATCCCAGCACTCGGAAGGCAGAGGCAGGCATTGGATGTCCGTAAGTTCAAGACTTGCCTGGTCTGAAAAGTGAGTCCAGGACAGCCAAGGCTACAAAGAGAAACCCTGTCTCAAAAAAAAAAAAAAAAAAAAAAAAGATGAAGAGATGTTACAAATGACTGGACTGTCATAGGCATATCCTTTACACATTGTGTTCTTTTAGATGGCATTTATTTAGTATACAAAATGTACATTGCTGAAGTATGAAAGGCATGATCTCATTGAAATTCTGAAAATAAATACCTTTCAAGAATGCATTTTTTCCTCTTTTTTTTTCATTAATCTATTCACTCTACAACCTGAACACAATGCTCCCTCCCTCCTTTTTTCCAAGTCTCCCGTCACATCTGCTTCCCCCTTATCCTCAGAGAAGGGGAGCTCTCCCAAAATGGACACCAACTGCCCCTGGTACATCACCACACAGTAGCCTCCTGTCTGCAAACATAGTTGAGTATGATTAAAAGTGTTCAGGGCTGGCTTTCTCCCATGAGATAGCTCAAGTTGGGTCAGTATTTGGTTGGGTTTCCCCTCAAACTCTGTTTCATTTTTATCCCTGGACATCTTGTAGACAGGACAAGAAATCAAGGACACCATGAAAGAAGAAATCTTAGGATATAGGCATTGAGGAAAGAGAAGATCCAGACTCTAAGACTCAGAAAATATTCTCAACAAAATCATAGAAGAAAACTTTCCCAATCTAAAGAAAGAGATGCCTATAAACATACAAGAGGCCTACAGAACACCAAATAGAATAGACCAGAAAGGAAAAACTTCCCGTCACATAATAATCAAAACATAAAATATAGAGAACAAAGAAAAAATATTAAAAGCTGCAAGGGAAAAGTGCCAAATAACATTTAATGGCAAACTTATCAGAATTACACCCGACTTCTGAGCAGAGACCATAAAAGCCAGAAGGGCCTGGACAGAGATCCGGCAAACCCTAAGAGACCACAGATACCAGGCTAGATTACTTTACCCAGCAAAAGTACCAATATTATAATTTCTAAAAGTACAAGAAATAGTTTAAAAAAGAACTCTGCCATGATGAAAACTTAAACAATCAAGGTAGAAACTCTGAGATTTCATCAACCACATTATGGTATTTCCAGTGCAATAATTAAACTCTTTTCAAAGTCAGTATGACCTTCATCCAAGTTTGCATCTTTTCCTGTCACTCAAAGACATGAATACAGATACTTTGTTCCTCACTTTATTCCACAACATCAGTTCTTCACATTTTTCCTGTGTGCTCTACTATATCTCAGAATGAGTCATGCATCAGTTGCTTGTTATCATTCATATCTCCACAAATCTCCTCCCAATTTTTCTACTGTGTTCAGTTCTTCTCTTTCCACTTCTGGACAGTTCTCTCTAGGATCAGTTACCATGACCACTATGAAATAATACTTTTAATCTCAAGTCAAAGTCTATGACCTATCAGATACATTTTAACATATGATCATAGCCATTTTGTATGGCTTTGCATCCTTACTTCATGCTGTCAGCCTCTGGTTTCTTTCTACCTGAGTGATGCCACTTTCCCTGTTCTCTTTACAGTGTCTTCTCCTTTTCCAGGGAAGGCAATTTGGATGTTTTCCAGCGCTTGTTCTTTCATCTCCTGTATATGTGCTCTTCTTTGTGATCTCACATAATTCAATGGATTTATTAATAACTATACACTGACAGTTCTCTATGCATATTCCTAGATTAATGATCTCTCATAAACTAAAGACCTAACGTAATCAGGTAAATGTCTAATAGACAAATACTTTTTGTGTCCCACTCTGATTCTCCAAACCTGGTATACCTCCAGACGTTTACTTCCTGGTTGATAAAAATCTATTTTAATTAAATTATTAATATTTGTGGAACAGGGACTGAACCCAAGGCTTTGCCATGCTTCAGAAGTGCTTTACCAGTGAACTCCCTTTCCAGGACCAATTGATGACAACTTTATCTTTTTCAGTTGTTCTACTCAGACCACAAGTCACAATGACATCATTTGCAAATTCATCACCATTTCCTTAAGATGTATATTAATACCTCTTGCTTCATTTACTGTTATTTCACTGGCCAGAAACATTCTGTTTTTCCATTTCATTTTCAACACTTGTCACCTCTTCTAACATTTCATCTTCTTCTACAATCTAACCCACTCTAGCAACCAGAATGATTCTACAAAATTCCCTCAATATAATAAATGAAAGCCTAAGAAATTTATTTATTTATTTTTGTTTTTAATATATTTTATTAATTTATTCATATTCTATCTCAATTGTTATCGCATCCCTTGTATCCTCCCATTCCTCCCTCCTTCCCATTTCCCCTTACTCCCCTCCCCTATGACTGTGACTGAGGGGGACCTCCTCCCCCAGTATATGCTCATAGGGCATCAAGTCTCTCCTTGGTAGCCTGCTATCCTTCCTCTGAGAGACACCAGGCCTCCCCATCTAGGGGACATTGTCAAATATGGGGCACCAGAGTTCGTGTGAAAGGCAGACCCCACACTCCACTCAACTGTGAAGAACATCCTGTCCATTGGGTAAGATCAAAAATTCAAGTGATACCACATGCTGGCAAGGATGTGGAGAGAGAGCAGCACTCCTTCATTGCTGGCAGGAATGCAAACTAGTACAGACACTTTGGAAATCTATCTGGCGCTATCTCAGAAAACTGGGAATAAGGCTTCCTTACTCACTTATATCTGGACACTAGCCCAAGGGGCATGTCCCGTGAAAGTCTTCACTCACCAGGAAAGTGGATCAGAGGGGAGGACATACTATTGGGACTCTAGGTGAGAAAAACATGGGAGAATGGGGAAATAGAAGTATCCAGAGGGTCCTAGAAACCTACAAGAAGAACATTATGGTGGGCCAATCTGGGCCCAGTGGTCCTGCGCAAACTATGGCACTAGCCAAGGATAAAACATGCAGTAACCTTCAAATCCCTACCCATATCTAAGAAATTTATTTAATACTTAAACTTCACTCTTTCTACTACTACTCCAAATATTTTTGATCCTTATGGCATTCTTATCTCCAGAGAGCTTGATAGCTCCTAATTCATGATATAAATTACATATTTATTACATATGTTTTAATGTCTCCATTGCCTTTTCATAAGAGAAATCATCCTCAATCTTCTGATTGGTTTAGTGATATATGACAGCTTCTTAAGTCTATACTGATAATTTTTGAATAAATGTGGTTTTAAATGTAAGACTTTAAGAATATGAGTACTTAGTATTATTTTGAAAAAGTATGCTAAGTGTCTGAAAAATTGTTTGCTTTGGTTAACAATCAAATCAAATTAAGTCATAGTAGAAGCTAGTTTGATGGAAGTCATAAACAGGATACAAATAGATAAACACCTACTGCAATAAAATGTGCTGTAATTTAAACTGAGACATATATGAAGAAAATATTATAAGTGCTTGCACATGCGAACCTAAGGCCTTCACTGACAGGCAAGACCATTTAAGGAGTGTCTTTTACATGAAAGAAGCTTGACTATTCATTTTAATCCAAGAACTATGAATTGGCAGCTGCATGAGTAGCCATAGGTGATTGTTGGTACTGTACTGAAATTAGACACATGAATTAAAAGTTTTCATACTCAACAGAGTGATTCACAAAGCCTAAATGTGTACTGTAAAGGAGTCCTTAATATATTCTTCTGATGGCAGCAAGTGACCTGTGAGGAAAGATTAACATGTTTCTTTAATGTAACTCACTGTATTCTCTCCAGTCACTCCAGTACAAAGTCAGTTACTCAGAAAGTCCTGGCAAAAAAGCAGTAAATTCCCTCCTAGATATTTTATGTTTTGTTTTTCTGAAACAAATACACAAAAGCAAGTTATTCTAAGTCAGAGATCAAGATGTAAATTACTAGCTACCTGAGAAACTACTGGAAAACTAGGATTCAGAGTTTGGGATGTTCTGATTGAAGTCTAAGGTTCCATAAGATAAAAAGTATACTACTAATAATTATTAAATAATCATTAGAAAATGTCTAGTACTCCATGAAGAAGTAATCTATAAAGGACACTTGGTTTTATATGTGCTATAAATAGTGAAATTCTTACTGGGATCTGGACAATGTTTTAGCTAAAGAAAATAAAGAAAAAAAAAGATAAAAACTTAAAAGATGAGGCTGGAGAGATGGCTCAGTGGTTAAGAGCATCGCCTGCTCTTCCATTCCCAGCAACAACATGGTGCCTCAAAACCGATCTATAATGTGATCTGATGCCCTCTTCTGCAGATAAAGCACTCATATACAATAAATAAATATTTAAAAAACTTAAAAGATTTAATGTATGTCTAATAAACTAGAGAAAGGTAATAAATACTCATATCTTGGTTTAAAGGTAAATTCCTGTATGATTTACCGTTTTTACCAAAGAGCTGTCAATTGTGTAATTTTCTAGTTGATTTCCTTCATTTCAGTATTTCTAGCATGTTTGACAGTTTTTAAAATAATGGTATCAGAATTTAAATGAAAACGGGAATACAATATGAAATACACAAATCACTCTCTCTCTTTCTCTCTCTCTCTCTCTCTCTCTCTCTCTCTCTCTCTCTCTCTCTCTCTCTGTGTGTGTGTGTGTGTGTGTGTGTGTGTGTACTTAAGGATAGAATTAAGATTTATTTTTTGTAAAACAATATTATTCTAGTTTTTATAAAGATTATAGATATACTACATGATATGGGATGTGACAGAAAAGCTGGTTCAGTAGCAATAATAGTAGGTGACATATTAGCAATATAACTAAGTGCCAACCAAAGTCTTTCACAGCTACTATGCCAAGATTAAAATAGAAATCAGACACATGTTTCTATCAGATGGGAGTTCATTGGTAAGATGCAGCTGTTGCCTTCAGCACAGAAATTGAAGATAAATAGATTCAAACTTTAAGAGGTTACAGCATCATTTGAAAATCAAAATTTCAGTTACACTTTGAGTAGGACACTTTGAGTAGGACGAAGCACAAAAGGAAGTTAGCTGGTTTCAAACACCTTTTCATGATTTAGTACTTCTCCAACAACATTCCAGAAACTTTACTTAGCGATTTCTCTTAAAATCAGTTACTTGTCCCCAGTTCTTGTAGCAAAGATCAGGAAGGCCTCTTCCTGCTGCTTAGAACGTACATGTAACTATCAATGTTTTACTTTCCGTAATCAATGCAGGGACCACAACCTACAAATGACAATGGATGAGTTAAGAGAAACTCATTACTTTAAGGGAATGAATCAACTCAGTGAACAACATCAAATTTCAATCAAACAATCTTCATCTTATGTGATACATTTGTGTTTGATATTATTTTAAAAGCAGGTTTGCACCTGCTATTCGAGCCGTATTGATATGGAGGCAGGAGGATTGAGAGTTCAGGGTCACAAGGACCTTTAGACTACATGGTGCATTCAAGGTCAGTTTAGGCTCCATGAAACTAAATCAAAACACATAAATAAATAGATGATAGAAATATGATAGATAAATAGATACATAGATAGATAGATGATAGATGGTTAGATAGGTAGACAGACGAAAACAAATGACAGACTAATTTGAAATGAGAACTGCTAAATATTATTATCATTTCGTAGATGATACTAGTGTTGGGGAAATTTGAAAATCATTTTCTGAGTGAATACAGAAGTACCAATTCTAACTATCTTATGTATATAAGATATAAGTTATCTTTGTACTGGAGAAAGCTAGTTATCCTACTTACTGAACATGGTCACTGCTCTGATAACTTTAAATACACCCAAAAGACTTATGCAATGAGCTGTAGGGATTATACTTCAAATGTCTACTGTGAATTGTTCCATTTTTTCCACAATTGTAGACTTGATAGCACTTTATTTCTGCCAAATAATTTCTTTTGTCCCAATTTCCATGTCTGCAATTGACTGAATGCCTCTTGCCTATTGTATGTTGTGATGGTTTGATTCTAAAATGTCCATCAAGGGCACCTGTGCTATAGTCATGGCTATCAGCTGATGATATGTTTTAGAAGCAATTGAATTATGGGGTCTCTGACTTCATCAGTGGATTAATCCATTGATAGAGTCATAAACATAATCACAATGTCCCATAGTAGAGTCTTAGGATTTAGTGCCTAGCTGGAGAATATATATCTATGGCCTTACAACTATGGAAGTTATATCTTGTCCTGGACATTCTTGGTTTTCTCGTCTCCTGAATGTCAGGAGGTGAGAAGCTGTTATCCACTTTTGTGTCTGCTGTGTCTTAAGTCAAAAAACAAACCAACAAACAAAAAAAACCAAACCAAACAAAAACAAAACAAAAATATTATGCAAGCTATCAATGAAGTAAAACTGTCAGACATAATGGATCTCAGTCTAAATTGTTTACCTTAGCCTTTTGTAACAGTGATAAAATGCTGACTAACACAGATATACTTACAGGTCCTTTCATCTTAAAGAATTAATTTCCCCACATCCAGCTAGTCCTGTGACTCAGTTTGATTAAGAGGATGTATGAAAATTCAGATCATAAAGACTGAGATTTCATATCACTTAACTATTAACAATATCTCATATAATCATGTAACCAATTCGTATAGATTCCTGAAATATGTATGACTTTAATATGAAGAACTGAGGCTCCATGCCCAACATTCCACATTATTTGGCAAACATAAGTGAAGCCATTCTAAGTGCTGCAGCCTAGTCAGTTCCCCATGGCACACAATTGAATAAGAGACAATGGACAGGACCAATTCACACCATAGGGGCTAGCTCTTCCACACCTGTCTCTCCAGGGCCAAGTCTAGAGCACTGCTCATCAAAGGATTGGTCTGTCTCATTCAATTGCCCTAGCCAGCAATGAGTGGAGCCAGA
>OU015758.1:34813889-34859017 GCA_907169655.1 Acomys percivali
ACACACACACACACACACACACACACACACACACACACACACACACATAGCCTTTAACTCAAAGCCCCAACATCCTGAATATTGGATTGGACCACATTTGAATCTTCTAGTTATGAGACTAGTTTTCTGATTATATAATACACTTAGCCTACCTGCAATTGTTACGGACTACCTAGTCATGGTTCCTTATGTACTACCAACCACAATACCACAGCATATGCTAATTCTGAGACTGAATACTGCCAAACAGGTTCACGTAATTATAGTCATCTCTTTTTAATGGTCAGGAATTCCTGAAAGATGCTCTTTGAAAATAGACGTCATGAAATGAAAAACACACATGTGACACCACACGTTTGATAGTGACCCTGACCCTGACATACTACACAATTAGGCTGAATGTGACGTGAGAGATTCTTCCCCTTCTTTTCCTAGTTATTCCTTCTTATAAAAAATAAAATGCTGCAAATTTAGTGCAAAATATGTCATTAACTGCTTAAGATTTTCCTACTTTCAAATCATTTACAGAATTTCTTTGCTGCTTCCCTAATATGTGACCTTTCCCTATTAAACAAGCAACTGTTGTAGTTGTGTAAGGATTCTAGCTAAATGAACTTGAAGATAGTTTTAATAGCCTATTCTATCTGATTTAATACATCGTTGGATGCTTCTTTCTTTCAAAGAGAGCAGGAAATTCCATCCATGTGAAGAAAATACATGTCCTTTAAAGAATCATGTGAATTATTGACATCTCATAGAATTCTTTGAACAACATGAAGCTCAGATAACAAACAAAACTTGGAATTTATCAAATGTTGTCATCAAAGTCATGAACACTTTACAGGCTCAATGGTGGTCAGATAAGATTAACCTTCTGCAAGCGTCTACACGTCTGGGCCAAGTGAATAATCAACTCTCTTCCACTTGGTAGAGTTATTCTTATTTCTCAACAAGAGAAGGATATAGTGCCTTATCTAAGGGTAATGTTATAGTAATTTTACACAATATTAGACAGTAATTCTTATGAATTAAACCAGATTCTCTTGTACATTTTTCCTTTAAAATTTTTTTGTTTATTATAATTTATTCACATTACATCCTAATTGTTATCCCCTTGCTCTTATCTTCCTAGTCCCACACTCCCACCCTCTTTTGCTCAGTTAACACCCTTAGTCCTCTGAGGGAGACCTCATTTCTGACTGTCTGACCTCAGCCTATCAGGTCTCATCAGGATAGCCTGTATCCCATTCCTCTGTGTGCCAGCAAGGCTGTCCTGCCAAGGGGCAGTGATCAAATCATGAATACCAGAATGCATACCAATAGTTCAGCTGCAGTCCCCTCTTATACTGAGAATTAGCTGTCCATCAGCTACCTCTGAACAGGGGACCTGGTTCTCTGTATGCATTGTCCTTGGTTGGTACATCAGTTTGTGCAATTTTCCTGTGCCTAGATCCACCAGCATTGATGGTCTCCCTGTGGAGCTCCTGACCTCTCCAGGTCCTTCCAGGCCCCCACCCTTCCATACAACTATCAGCACTCTGCCTAGAGTCTGGATTTGAGTCCCAGTATCTGTCCCTCTGGGTGGAGTCTCTCAGAGAACATCTATGATGGGCTAATATTTACTTATAAGTGAATATATACCAGGTATGTCTTTCTGAGTGTTGGTTACTTCACTCAGGTTCTATCCATTTGCTGGCAAATTTGAAGATTTCCTTGTTTAGTTTTTAATAGCTGAATAATATTTGATTGTGTAAATGTACTACAGTTTCCTTATTGATTCTTTGCTTGAGGGACATTGAGATTGCTTCCCGATACTGGCTATTACAAATAAAGCTGCTATGAACACAGTTGAACAAATGTCATTGTATGGTGGAGCATCTTTTGTGTATAAGCCCAGGTATGCTTGGCTGGGTCCTGAGATAGGACTATTCAGAATTTTCTGAGAAAGCACAAGATTGATTTCCAAAGTGGTCATACAACTGGTTGTACAAGTTTGCACTCCCACCAGAAATGGAGGAGTGTTCTTTCTTTATATCCTTGCCAGCATGTGCTGACCCTTGAGTTTTTTATTTTACCAATTTTGATGTATATAAGATGGAATCTTAGAGTCAATTTGATTTGCATTTCCCTGATGACTAAGAACTTTGAACATGTCTTTAAGTGTTTCTCCACCATTCAATATTCCTCTGTTCAGAATCTGTTTGGCTGTGTACCCCATTTTTTCATTGGATAATTTGGATTGGTGGTGTTTAATTTATTGAGTTCTTTATATATTTTGGATATTTTCCATATGAAGTTGAAAATCTGATCTTTCAAAGCAGGTTAAAATTGTGTAGATATTTTTAAAGGGATTGCATTGAATCTATAGATTGTTTTTTGGTAATATGGCCATTTTTCCAATGTTGATTATCTCAATCTGTAAGCACGGGAGATCTTTCCATCTTCTTATATCTTCTTCAATTTCCTTCTTCAGAGGCTTGAAGATATATACATATATATATATGTATATATGTATATATATATATGTGTGTGTGTGTCACATATATGTATGTTTATGTATTTATATCATATATATATTTATGATATACAGATATATGTACCTTTCACTTTCTTGGTTAGAGTTACACTAAGGTAACTAAGATACTTTATATTATTTGCTTCTATTGTAAAGGGTGTTTTCCCCTAATTTCTTTCTCAGATCCTTTGTCATTTGTGTAAAAGAGAGCTACTGACTTTTTTTAGTTGATTTTGTACCTGTCCTTTTGCTGAAGGTGTTTATGAGCTATAGGAATCCCTTAGTAGAATTTTTTGGGTTACATATGTACACTATCATATCATCCATGACTAGTGATACTTTGACTTCTTCCTTTCCAATTTGTATCCCCTTTCGGTTGTCTTATTGGCATAGCAAGGACTTCAAGTACTATATTGAGGAGATATGGAGTGAGTGGAAAACCTTGTCTTCTCTCTCAGTGGAATTGATGTAAGTTTCTTTCCACTTAGCTTGATGTTGGCTATAGGTTTGCTGTATATTGCCTTTACTATGTTTGGGTATGTGCCTTGGATCCTCAACCTTTCCAAGACTTTTAACAAGAAAGGGTCTTGGATTTCTTCAACTTCTTTTTCCGCATCTAAGAAGGTGATTTTGTGGTTTATTTTTTCTTTCAGTTTTTTTATTGGTGGATTACATTGATGGAATTCAATATATTAAACCACCCCTTCATGTCTGAGATGAAGCCTAATTGGTTATGTTGAATATTTTTGATATGTTCTTAGATTCAGTTTATAGGTATTATATTGAGTATTTTTGCATCATTGCCCATAATGGAAATTGGTCTGAAACTCTCTTTTTTCTTGGTTGGGTCTTTGTGTTGCTTATGTATTAAGGTGAATGTGGTTTCATAGAAGGAGTTTGGTAGTTAACTTTCTATTCTTTTTTTGTTTTGTTTTTTTTGAGACAAGGTTTCTCTTGTAGTCCTGGCTATCCTGGACTTGCTTTGTATACTAGGCTGGCCTCAAACTTACAAAGATCTGCCTGCCTCTGCTTCCCGAGTGTTGAGACTAAAGGCATGCATAGTCATGCCTGGCCCTCTTTGTATTTTGTGGACTGGTTTAAAGAATATTGGTATTAGCTCTTCTTTGAACTAAATCTATCTGGCTCTGGACTATTTTTTGGTAGAGAAAATTTAATGACTGCTTCTATTTCCTTAGGAGATATAGGACTATTTAATTTGTTTACTTAATCTTGATTCAACATTAATAAATGAAATGAGAATTGTCCATATCATTTGGAGTTCTAAAAGAGGGAGGGAAGGAGATATGGGAGGATACAAGTGAGAGGATAACAATTAAGATGTAATATGAATTAATCAAGTAAATAAAAAAATAAAATTTTGTTGCATAAAGGGTTTTGAAGTAAGACCTAATGTTTCTTTGGATATACTGTAGTTATATCTCCCTTTTGATTTCTGATTTTGTTGATTTGGATACTCTCCATTTGCATTTTAGTTAGTTTGGCTAAGGGTTTGTCTATTATGATGATTTTGTTAACAAGCTCTTGGTTTCATTGATACTTTGAATTGTTCTCTATGTTTCTAATTTATTGATTTTTTTTTAGTCCAGAGTTTGGTTATTTCCATCAGGATACTCCTTTTGGGTGTATCTGTTCCTTTCTTTTCCTTAGGGCATTCAGTTGATCTGTTAATTTGCATGTATGAGATATCTCCCATTTCTTTACGAAGGTACTTAGTACTTTGAACTTTCCTCTTAGCACCACTTTCGTTGTGTCTCATAGGTTTTGGTAAGTTGTGCCTTCATTTTCATTGAACTCTAGAAAGTCTTTAATTTCTTTCTTTATTTCATCCTTGACCCAGTTGTCATTGAGTAGCGCATTGTTCAGTTTTCATGTGTGTGTAGGCTTTTTGTTATATCTATTGTTGAAGTTCAGCTTTAGTCCATGGTAGCTTCATAAGGTACAGGGGACTATTTCAAATTTCTCGCATCTGTTTAGGCTTGCTTTGTGACCCAGTATATGGTCAATTTTGGATAAGGTTGTGTGAGGTACTGAGAAGAAGCTAAATTATTTTATGTTTGTGTGAAAAGTTCTGCAGATATGTATTAGGTATATTTGACTCATAACTTCTGTTAGCTTCATTATTTCTCTGTTTAGTTTCTCTGCTAATATCTGTCCATTGGGGAGAGTGTAACGTTGAAGTCTCCCACTATTAATGTGTTGGGATCAATGTGCAATTTAATCTTTAAAGTTATTTCTTTTAAGACTGCAGGTGCCCTTGTATTTAGGGCATAGATATTCAGGACTGTGATGTCCTCTTTGTGGATATTTCCTTTGATGAGAATCAAATGTCATTCCCCATATTTCTTGATTAATTTTAGTTGAAAGTCTATTTTATTAAATAGTAGAATGACTGTTCCATCGTGTGTCTTGGGTTCTTTTGCTTGAAAAACATTTATCCAGCCCTTTACTCTATGAAAATGTAAATTTTGTTGCTGACATGTGTTTTTTGAATGTAGCAGAATGTTGGATCTTGTTTTTGCAGCCATTCTGTTAGTCTGTGTTTTTTTATTGGATAGTTGATGCCATTGGTGTTGAGAAATATTAGTGAGCAATGATCATTCCTTTTATTGTGGAGTTGGTGGTGATAATGTGTGGCTGTTCTTGTTTTTTTTTTGGGTTTTGAATCTATGAAATTATCTATATCCTGTGTTTTCTTGGGTGTAGTTGACCTCATTGTGTTGGAATTTTCCTTCTAGTATCTTCTGTAGGGCTGGGCTGGAGATTCAATATTGTTTGTGTTTGGTTTTATCATGGAATATCTTGTTTTTTCCATCTATGTTAATTGAAAGTTTTGCTGGATATAGTAGTCTGGATTAGCATCTGTGGTCTCTTAGTCTTTGTATGACATCATCCCAAGCCCTTCAGGCTTTCACGGTCTCTGTTCAGCAGTCAGTGTGATTCTGATAGGTGTGCCTTTATATGATACTTGGCCCTTTTCCCTTACTGAGTTTAATATCCTTTCTCTGTTCTGTATATTTAGTGTTTTAATTATTGTGTGTTAGGAGGAATTTCTTTTGTAATCTAGTATATTTGGAGTTCTGAAAGCCTTTTGTATGTTTATGTGCATCTCTTTCTTTAGATTGGGGGAATTTTCTTCTAGAATTTCCTTGAAAATATTATTTTGAGGTTTTGTCTTTTCATGGTGTCCTTGATTTCTTGGATGTTTTGTGTCACAAATTTTTCTGTTTCAATATTTTCATTAAGAGATGTATCAATTTATTCCATTGTAGCTTCAGTGTCTGAGATTCTCTTCTCCATCTCTTGCATTCTCTTGGTGGGACTTACCTCTATGTTTCCTGCTCTCTTCTCTAAGTTTTCCATTTCCTGGGTTTTCTTGGTTTGTGTTTTCTTAATTGGTTCTATTTTTGTTTTCTTGTCTTGAACAGCTTTAATCATTTCCTTCTTGTGTTTGTGGTTTCCTGTTTGTTGTCCATGGCCTCTATTCATTCGCTTGGATTTTTCTGTAATTCTTGGAAAGATCTTTTCATTTCCTCTTTATACTTCATTTTTAAAAATATTTATTAATTTATTCATATTACATCTCAATTGTTAGCCCATCCCTTGTATCCTCCCATTCCTCCCTCCCTCCTACTTTTCCCCCTACTCCCTTCCCATATGTCTGTTACTGAGGGTGCCTCCTCCCCCAGTATATGCTCATAGGGTATCAAGTCTCTTCTTGCTAGGCTGCTATCCTTCCTCTGAGTGCCACTAGGCCTCCCCATCAAGAGGATGTGGTCAAAAATGGTGCACCAGTGTTTGTGTGAAAGTCAGTCCCCACTCTCCACTCAACAGTGGAGATTCATCAGCTAGATCTGGGTAGAGGTTTGAAGTTTACTGACTGTATTGTCTTTGGCTGGTGTCATAGCTTGAGCAGGACCCCTGGTCCCAGATCTGACTGTCATAATGTTCTTATTGTATGTTTCTAGGACCCTCTGGATCCTTCTTTTTCTCCATTCACCCATGCTTCTCTCATCTAAAGTCCCAATAGTATGTCCTCTCCTCTTTCCCACTTTCCTGGTACTTGAAGACTTTTATGGGACATGCCCATTGGGCTAGTGTCTAGATATAGTGAATATATACTATTTGAGTCTTTCTGCTTCTGGGTTAACTCACTCATTATGATCATTTCTAGTTCAATCCATTTGTCCACAAATTTAGAGAATTCCTTGTTTTTAAAAGCCTAGTAGTATTCCATAGTGTAAATATACCACAGTTTCTTTATCCATTCTTCTCCTGAGGGACACTTAGGCTGTTTCCATGTTCTGGCTATTATGAATAAGGCCTATATAAACATGGTTGAGCATATGTCCCTGTTGTGTGGTGGAGCATTTTCTGGATATATTCTAAGGAGTGGAATAGCTGGGTTTTGAGGAAGCCTAATTCCCATTTTTTCTGAGGAAGCGCCAGATAGATTTCCAAAGCGGTTGTAACAGTTTGCATTCCCACCAACAATGAATGAGCATTCCTCTTTCTCCACATCCTTGCCAGCATGTGGTGTCACTTGAATTTTAGCCATTCTTATGGGTGTAAAATGGAATCTCAGTGTTGTTTTGATTTGCATTTCTCTGATGACTAATGAGGATGAGCATTTCTTTAAGTGTTTCTCACCCATTCGATATTCCTTTTTTTTTTGAGAATTCTCTGTTTAATTCTGAGCCCCATTTCTTTATTGGGTTATTTGGTTTGGTGGTGTTTAATTTCTTGAGTTGTTTATATATTTTGGATATTAGAACTTTGTTAGATATAGGGTTGGTGAAGATCTTTTCCTGGTCTGTAGGCTATCTCTTTGTTTTGTTGACAGTGTCTCCTGCTTTCCAGAAGCTTCTCAGCCTCATGACTGCATAAACATAGCTGTAAGATCACTTTAAGAGATTCAGCTGCACTAGAATATCCACTGGTTTTGGGTATTGCTGCTGGAGCCATGCTGTCCTGGTTTTAGTTGATTGTGTTCTTACCTCTTCAGGTAGCCATCTGGTGTGGGCGTTAGGGTTTTCTAAGCTGGAAGTCCCTTCATAAGGCAGCTACTTTGTTCACAGATCTAGCATACACTGTCCTCCTGGAACTTCAATTCCTCTAAGCTCTGCCACCTAGTATTTGGTATTCAGCAGGGTATTTGGAATTCAGCAGGGTTCCACTAACGTCATGATCTCTTCATGGAGTCAGCAGCAGAGTACAATAGTGGCTTGGAGGCCAGAGCACTGTACCTAGGATCCAGATGCTTTTTTTGAGTGTCCCCTATGTAGACAATATAGGGTACTCACAGTTTGTGGATCCTGGACCAGGGATGGCTGCAAACTCCCAGTTTGGCCCCTTCTGTCTGAGAAGCACAGAATTTGGTGTTTTGGATCCAGCAACTGGGTTCACACATCAATTGCACTGCATGCAGCCTCCGATCCCTGAGAGTGCCTGTATTCAGCCAGAGTATGTGAGTATGTGAAGAGCTTAGGTTGCTAGCATTTCCAGATTCCTGAGTCTATGTCCAGAAGTCTGGCTATAGGAGTTGGGCGAGGGCTGATTCTAATCCTCCCCAAATTCTGGCTTGTCCTGTCCAGTCTGAGAAGCCCCAAGTGAGTGTTTTAGATCCAGCAGCCTGTTCACTCACCAGTTTTCTTTCTCAGATCTTCTGTTCCTCAGGGGACCTGCATCTGGCTCAAGTATTTGAAATAGTGTCCTGGAAGCCTGTGAATCCAGGACATCCGGCCACGATGAGGGTTAGAGGGGTTGTTTCTGCTTCTCCCCAACTCCTGGGTTGCTCCTTTCAGTCAGTTTTACACCCTCAGATGCTCTGCTACCTAGACAAGGAACTCACTGGGCGCCGCCATCTTGGAACCTCTGATCCTTGTACATTTTTTAAGCCTTGGGTTTCACTTTGTTTTCAAGATAGTGGCCAATATTTTTTCTCTGATGTATTAGCTATTTTTATAATACCTGTGAGAAAGTAAAATGTGGCTAAAAGAAAACTTCTGTACCTAAGATTTCATGGAATATATGGAAGAAGAGAAAGAAATATTGTAAGACTCAGAGGACCAGAAAGTCGGCTGTGAGCTTGTAACTCCTAGAAATGATAAGGAAACTAGTGCCTCAACAATATTCCTGCATAAATAAAAATTGAACAGTGCCAACACCAATAGACATGATAATGCTAATGGATTTCACCCATAAGTGAAGAACTACAGGCAATTAATTACAGTTAATAGAGGAAGAATTATTCCAGTAGCTCGTTATTAAACACTAATTTGTCATCTCTCAATTCATATATGTACAAGCATCACTAAATAGACTCAGCAGTTGAATTTATATATCTATGCATTTCCAGTAGTATAGATATGAAAGCAGGAGGCTCACAAAGCCATACTAAGCTATGCAGGACAATAAGGGATTGTCTTTAACAAAATAAAGAAATTACCATCTTTGAAAACTCTCAATATTAAAAATATTATATATTTATTATATATGTGTGTGTATGGGTGTTTGCTTACTAAAGTATGTAGGTGGGGATGAGAGGACAGCTTATTTGATTCTCTCATTTTCTATCATCAGTCAGAGAGATCCAGGTCAGGTACTCAGGGTTGGTGTTAAACACCTTTATGTGTTAATCCATCTCATCAACATAATCATTTTAAGTATGCCAACTAATGTACCAATAACAGTTTATTTAAACAAACATACTCATAGTGTCACAATACATTCACACACATACACACACACACACACACACAAACACACACACACACACACACAGAGAGAGAGAGAGAGAGAGAGAGGGAACCATTTTTACAAGTCCTGAATAAAAAACTGAAAAACTTGCTTCCTAATAAATAGAATTTTAAGTATGCAAAACATGTAAGTGTTTTAAATCTTAGAGAACAATACATCCCCTATCAAAATACTCACTCGCTCTGCACATGCCCAGTCCAGAAACACATGTCTGCCCATATGTTGGTTCCTTATTTGTTGGTTATGTGACCTTCAAATTGTTTTTGAAAACTTCTTACCTCAGTTGTATCTAAAATGATATTATTAAAATAGTTTTAACTACTTAAGTGTCTACATGTGTTAAATGAGCTATTTTGTGACTCTGTTAAATTAATGACTGGCACATATTAGTTGCTGAATGAATAAATTTCACATAAATGCATTGTCTTTGAGTCACCATTGTGCTGAAAACCTGGGAGGAATAAGCTTGACTTAAATTAAGCAGCCTTGGAATTCCAGCAGGAACCAAGTAAAAATATGTCACTCTATCACCCAATGTCAATGGGTGAAATTTTGAAGTGCTAAAGGAACATATCTCACAGGAAACTTCTGCAACAAGGCTTGAAATTAGTCTGTTAGTAGGTTGCTCACAGAAAAAAATCTGGATTATCAGACAATAATTACTTTGCCTAAGCTAAGACAGTTCTACTTACATGAGAATAAATAGACATGTTTTGGGAAGGTGATTTTTAAAAGAAACAGACATCCTAAAATAGTGAAATTAATTCATAAAGGAGGATAGATCCATCACTTTTTCTTGCTGCAACAAAATGCCATGACTAAGGCAACTTATAAAAAGACATACATTATTTTCATTTATGGTTCCATAGGCCTAAGAGTCCATCATGGTAGGAGGCATGGCAGTAAGCAGCAAATATGGTGGCAGGACCAAGAAGCTGAGAGTGTACTTGTCAACCACAACATAAATCAGTGAGCATAAACTGGAAGTGAGGTGATTTTATGTGAGCCTATGGGGGAAATTCTCACTTAAATTGCTACATCTCACTGAAATCACTAAGAAGCTTTCAAATTCTTATCTAAGAAACATAATTATCTGTTATAATAAATATATGTGTCAGAGGAATATGAGAAATATATATGACCTCTGCCCTAATATCTGTCTACATTGTCAATATTCTGACACAGAGTACCAAGTGGACATACTAAGGGCTGTCATTGATGAGAGTGCATAGGAGATCAGAAAGCTGCCCATCAGTTGCAATGACATCATGAGAAGTGATGATTAATTCATTTCCAAGATATACCCATTACAAAGTCAGCACAGGTAGTATGCTAAGGAGATGAAAAATAAAGGGACCATCTGTTGTTTACTACATGGCATTGAGAAACATTTACTAGAGATCTGTATATATACAAACATACATATATATACACATACATACATACACATATATACATACAAACACATATATACATATATGTCTATGTATTTCTAGACTATGACTTGGTGGATTTAACTGGAAATGTACTTCTTTCCAGAAAATATGCTTACCAAGATCTTGAGAGTGAAAGCCAGGGATAGTGCTACAATGTAGCCTACAATGTAGAGGACAGCTCCCAAGGCAAAAGAATTATTTGAGCTCCCCCAGCCGGTAGAGATAGAAGAAAAGTTCCTAAAAGAGGTAGGTAAAGATTATTCTCTATGATAGCTTAAGTTACAAAACTAAACTTGTTTTTTTTAAACAGAATCCTGTTAAATAATATTGATAATTTGCATTATATAGTTTTGTGTGAAGTAAACAAAATCGTTTTAGTTTCTGGTTACAGACTTAAGTTCTACTTCTTCTGCATTATGAATCATAGAAACTTGTACTCCTCTGTGCCTGAGGCATTTTACTTTTGAAGTGGAGTATCAATGATATCTACATCCTGCCTAAATAGAGGAAATAGTAAGTGATTATTTCTCGAGTGCTTAGAACCTTTGCTTTCCAATGAGAAGCACAATACTGTGTATATTGTGTCTAAAAGTAAGTAAAAAATAAATCTCAAATAAAATGCCTGTTCTCCAAGGTCTATTTGTCATCTTTTATCTTAGTGGTGAATAAGAAAGATACAATTGACTTTTGTCTGTGTAAAGAGTATAATAATTTTAAAAGATTGCATTCATTCATTTCATACTAATGCAATGTGACTCTTCTGTACTCATGTGCTTGTTTAGTACAGCAGTTAATGATGCAATATTTTAGGCATGATTAAGCCTTAATTTCATATCTTCTGGCTGACTTAGACATGCTTTAATTGTTGTAAGTCTCCCTCTCTCATATGTGATATTTTCTACTTTTGTTTCTTTTATTCAAAATTCTAGTCCATGAAATAATGGAATGTGACATTGCAGCCCTGTACAATGCCTGGTGTACTTGTTTGTTTATTTTTTTAGTAAAAATATCTTAAAGGTATGATTGGGTTTTTTTTTGTTGTTGTTATTAGAAAGATCTTCAAGTCTAGAATGAAGCACAAGAATGTGCACACTCATCAGATAGTTTTATTAATCTGGCTGACATTCTTTTTGGAAGTTCTTTGTTTATCTTTCACTTTTTCAATGTCTTCAGTAACATGTCTAATGAGATGTTGCAGATTATTTCCCTATTTTAAAGATGAAATACAAAACTAACAGTATTTAACAAATAGCCATCAGAGTGTTTCACACAACCATGTTCTCTTCTATGAGGATTTTAACATTCATTGGAAGCAAATGTGTGTGTGTGTGTGTGTGTGTGTGTGTGTGTGTGTGGTGTGTTATGTGTGTGTGTGATGTGAGTGTGTGTGAATGTGTGTGTGAGTGTGGTGTGTGTGTGTGTGTGTTTGTGTGTGTATGTGTGTTCTCTGCTGGATGAATTAGCTCTGAGATTGTTTTCATTCCCTTTGTTTATGATGATTTGTTAGCTCTTGAGTACAGAAATGATTTTGTTGTTTACATTAATCTATGGTGGCAGTATTAACTTCACATCATATGTAGATATAATTATTGATCATTACCAGCTGTAATTCAGTGTTAGAATTACAGATTTACATAATTGTGCTATTAAGTATAAACTTGAACTCCATATCTGGGGTCACAAATAACTGGAGGCAGTAGAAACAGAAATCTCTGATTATATGTCATTCATATTTTAATACATGCTGTTGCAATTTTGATCAGTGTTAATGTAAATATTTTTATGTACTTTACAGCAATGAGATGCTAATGGGTGGAAATTACAGCAATATTGATCTAGCTAATAAAATGCAACACATTAGTAAGGAAGGATATTTATTACATGTTTCAACCATTACTATACATCATTTGCCTACAGAACATAAGCTCCATCAAGAGTGGAAAATATTCTACTGAACAAAACTCTAAGCTTCTTCCTATTCACAACCATGGGCTTTCTGTTTTGATTCTTTGACATTAATGCAAATTCAAGAAGTGCAGTGTCATTTTAAAGCATGAAAATATTCTCTTAAGATAAGGTTGTTACAAGTAAAGTGCTCCATGTTAGTCAAGCAACAAAGGAGATTGTGTTTAGAAATATCCCATAAGAAGCTACAGATATCTGTTGTCTATCAATAACTGCTCTCTATATAGACTGTATAATAAAAAGCTAATTTTTAATCTTACTATTCACTGAGTTAAAATATCTTTCAAAGCAAAAAATTCTTGGCAAGCATAGTTTTAAATGAGGCACATCAAGAACTCAGGAGTTTTCTAAATTTTTCACACCAAGCTGAGATTTATTTATTTTTTTAATTATAATGGGCAAATTATATGGGATATAATTTTTATTAGTTTTTGACTGAATTTTATAAGAGTGACTTTTTATGGTTCAGAGCTGATCAAAGGACAACTTCAATTTTGTTTTGTCTGATCCAACTATGTATGTATCTATTACTCTACATTCATCTCTCTGATATCTCTACATAAATATATCTACTTATGCACATTAATCAATGTTACTAAGTATTTTTCTGAAAATAAACAAATATATTATATAAAGACAATCACAATTATAACCCCTTCAGCAAAACATGCCAAGGAGAGGCTGGAGAGATGACTCATGGTTAAATATAGGCTACTTTTCCAGAAGATCCAGGTACAAGTCCCAGAACGTACACAATGAATTAAAATCATCTGTATCTCTAGAAGCCTGGAATTTGATGTCCATTTCTTGCCCTCAGAGATATGAAGCATGTACAGGGTACACAAATACGAGTGCAGCTAAAGCACCACTGCCCCACCCCCACGTGCATGCAAACTTTTTTCACACCTCTCTAATCTTCAAGTCTTCTGTATTGATTAATTTAATTTATTGTATTTTTTTAACTGAGAAGTGTTCCTATACAATGAATGTTGTTTTGTATGATGCTTTTAAATTTTTAATAAAGTTGATTTGATAGAAGGAACAACACAGTACACATCTTAACTGTTTCTGTTGTCATTGTTTTGTTTTCCTTGTAGTTTCCAAGACAGTTTTATTAAAGTCTAAGAGAGAACCATGGTACAAGTTCGGTGAAAATCCTGGAAGCTGACATGAGGAGACATGGAGAAAAAGCTGTGCCTTTAAGTTTGGCATGGAATGAAAATCAAGAGTTTATTAAGAGGGACGGTTGTTCCCAGTAACAGAAAAGTGCTGCTGAGATGAGAATGAAGAGTTTCAAAGCACTTAGTAGCTATGTTACTTTTTTCTAATGAGCCAGTTCAGTGTAAATGCGTTCACATGTTGCTCAATCTCCAGAACCAGTTTCTTTTAAAATGAAACTTTAAATTCACTACAGAACATCCCATACTCATACTGACTCCCTGGAAAGTTCTATTTCAATTTTGTCCTTGAATTTCTTTAACCTAGTATACCATGTAAGTAGGATCATGTAATATTTGTCTTTTGTAACTTACTTATTTCATTTATAATAAATGTTACTCACATAATATTTCCCTTTTCAGTCTGAATCATGTTCCTATATAGGTGTGTACCAGGTTTTCCTTGTTCACTCACCAACTGATCAACACTTATATTGTTGCTACCTCTTGGCTATTCATAATACTATGTAACTGTGGGTGCCTAGGTGTTTCTTTAAGATGTTCTTTCCAGGTGTTTTTGAATGAATATCAAGAAATAGACTTGATGGATCATATGATAATTTTGTTTTTAAAAAATCTACATTTTTGAATGAGATTTATAAAAATGTATTGAATATTATAAAACTTTTGTCTAGGACAAGTACAGCAACAACAGCAACAATAATAATAATATAACATAATGTTATTATTATTTTATGATTTCTAGACCTACACCAGTCACAGGCATATGCCAGTATATTAGTGAGGTTTCCCACCATCTGCATCTCATCTCCCTCTGTACAAGGTCTCTGTCTCATACGTCCCACCATCACTACCTTGTGTGTGTGTGTGTGTGACCTCACACAGACTTAGCTTAAGCAAGCACTCTATTTCTAAGCTTCAACCCCAGCCAAGTCCCTGCTTTTGTTCTTCTAATTAACTAATTATTTATTTCATGACTTTCTTGTTTTTTAACATGAGAAAGTATTCTCCTCTCAAAGACCACAAATAAACTTATTTTATTTAAACATTTAAAAAGTTATGTTAAAAATTATATAATAATAATACAATGTCTGGGCATTTACCCTAATATCAAGGTGCAAAACCAATGCAGTCACTTTGTTTTGCATCTACTTAGAAAAGTAACCATCGAAACTAATTTATTAAAATATCTACTATTTTTCCATATATGTGCAATGACATCCTTTAGCATATATTTAATCTGTGTATACATTTTTTGGTATAGAACCAAAGAGTATTTATTCAGATTTTATATTTTCTATTATTAATTATTTTACATATACATTTATATTATTACACATACATATAATAAATTACTTACAGCAAGAAGAACCATGAAACAGTCAGGAAATATTTAAATGTTACATTTATAGTGTCTTGGATATTTGTATTTCGCAGACTTGAAGAAAACATCTTTCCTATCGTGGTGCATCTAAAAAATCTGATTGTAAACCAATATCTATCATATCTCATCACTGTCAACTTAAAACATCTATCTAAACCTAAAAACATCTTAACCCTTAAGCAGCTAAGCTTCATTATAAAACTTACTACATTGTCTTCAACCCCAACAGAGACTTGAGAATGAACAAAATTAATTATCTGAGTGTACAGGGGTTGCAGTTTACCAGCTTCCCAAATGAGATTATGACAGAGATGGTTTACTGACTGAACAGTCACCCCAAACTCTCTATAACACTTGAGCATCATCTTCAGCCTTCTGGCCCAATATATCTGACAGACATTACTTGTGAGACAGGAACTATTGAGGACTTACTTTCCCTGTCTTGGCAGAGTTTGGCCATCAACTCTACTTGCTTCCAAGCTTGTCCTATATTTAGGCAGACTACTACCTGTGGTAGAAACAAGAACATTTTGACCAGTGGCTGGTTTGCCACATTTGAATCCATCTGCATAAGGAGGTTCTTTGATGCTCATTATGCTCTTTAAAGTAGGCTGGAGTTAACCTGTCTTATTCTCAGTGAATCTTAAAATAAGAAGAACATTTTTATGTACTATATTCTGTATGTGTCTTAGGTTTTCAAAGACCTATCTAACTATTTTACCTTATCTTTCTATAGAATCATATATATCTGTTGCACCTAAGATATATATTCTTGTGTTAAAAGGAGACTAGTAATTGATATGACCATGATTTGATCAATTAACAATTAACTTGTATAACTTATTTATCCTAAAGATCCTGCAATAATATTTTCAAAGTAAACCTTGTCTTATGATGAGTTACATGGGTACACTATCTCATGTTAGAATATATATGTATATATGTGTATATATGTATAATATGTATGAAGAATCATCTTACATTTGAATTCTATACCACTGTATGTAAAATTAAATTTATTTTGCATATATATACAAAATTCTATACCAGGAAATTAAAAATAACCTTGTGAGTGACAATTAAGGCATTCACTAATCTTACTTTTTGTTTTATCCCCACTATAAATTTTATATTCCCCTTCTTTTTTTTTCAACCTCTATCTCCAAACCTAAGAATGGAAGATAAAGGAAAATAGAGACATCACTGAGTCCAGCCATGTTTTCTCTCTAAATAAGACCAATAATAACTTATAACCTACTCCATTTGAAAATAACCTTCTATAGCCCAAGAAACCAACCAAAAACCTACCCACCCACCCCTAAAGGAAATGGGGCGTGGTTCTCTTAAGGTTTCTTCTGGCTGATTTGGGATGAAAAATACCTTCATAGGGGCCCAAATATTTTGAGTAAATGGTTAAACAAGCTAGCAATAGCATTTGTGGTCCGGTTTCTAAATGCTGAGAAATTCCAGGCTTAATTAGAGTCCTGTGTGTGACATTCTGAAGTGCTAGACCTATTGAATTAGATGCTTTCTTTGAAGGTGTTCTGGAAGCTGCCCTGTTCTGATGAGGAACAGCAATTTAAGCACTTGGTGCTGAAACATGAAGGATGCAGGATGCCAGTGTTCATCATGCTGAGAGGAATGAATCCTGTCAGGTCTGATCCAATGTCAGTGTCAGGTCTTACATTTTTCTTGGCTACCCTGTTTTCAATATTTTAACTACTTTCTTTACAATATTACACCAGTATTCCCTTATGCCTGGAATTCTTATGTAGAATTCATCAAATATCCAGTTTTCACCATCCCATCCTTCAATTGCTGCAGGTCAGTCATCATCTGAAAATATTAAATGGAAAAATTACATAAGCAATTAAGATATTTTAAGTGATTTTGATAAACAGAATAAAAATACACACAATTACACTACAGTATTGCGTTCACTGGCTATTAGTTTGACTAGTTGGCCCTAACTGTACACTGTATATACTACCAACTATTATACACTTAGTAGTTATCTTAATGATTAGATTTATTGTTGTAATATAAACATTATATATATATATATGTCATTCAAATACAAAAGAAGCAAAGCTGACAATTTATACATGTCAAAGGGACATCATGGAATGTTTCTTTTATGTTAACACTTAAAAGTATTGTTTCAAAGGCTTTAGCATTTTTTGGGAAAGTTAGGATTTGATGGCACAGTCTTGGACATATTAGGCAATGCTCTACCACTGAACCATGTTCACAGTCCTGAGTAGTGTATTTTGAAAAAGAGAGATACTGTGACAGTATATAATTTTTATTATAGTATAATATAGTAATTAGTTGTTTTAGTTTTATTTATTTTTCATTATGTGTATGTTTGTTCTATTGATTAAAACATTAAAGATTACCTCAGAGTGTCAACAAATTGTGTCAGTGTCAAATGAATGTTCTCCACTAATCTCCCTGTAATTTTTGTCTGTAGACTATGGTTATTGACCGACCCCTTCTCTACCTATTATATAGGTTTATATTATAGAGATCTTTCTATATCTGTTTTCTGTTTCTGTGTTGTTCCATAATTATGACTGAAACCTTTTGATGGACATGTAATACACAGGTGCACACACAGAAACAGAGAAGGGGAGAAAAAAACCAAAGAGTTATTTTTACTTAAATCTTTAAGAGTTATATATGAGAAAAGGTTACTTTATTGAGTGCAGCTGACCTAGAATGGCACTCAAAACTGAAAAAAAAAAATGTTTACACACACATACACACACATATGTATATATACATTAACATTTATAGGTACATATTTGTACATGTTACTTCCAAACATATTTTGGACATTCGTATTGTTGAAGGTTGCTTTCAATCTGTTGCCTGTTTTCAGTAAGTGATTTCCACAACAGACACATAGATTACTCTGGATCAGAGGCATGGAAGACCACATAATTTCAGAGTGTAGTGATGCATTTAGTTTAAGTTGTGAAGGCCAATTCCATAGTAAGTTTGGTTACATGAAGTTTACAGCAGCTTAAACTTCATTAGGCTGAGTGCTCAGGAACTAAAAGGCTAAACTCATGTTCATAAATGCCCTCTAGGCATACTATTAACTTGGCTGCAATGTCTGGGAAAAGGTCAGTCTTTTCCAGGGCGTGAGGCATTTTCATAAAATATATCACCAGAGCTAATATGTTAAACTTTGCCTTAAAAATTAATATATAGGCAAACTAGGCATCTGTGAGGATCAGCAGTTCCAATACCTATAGGGCCTTGAAATTTATCTCAGTGAGAGGACTGCTGTATAATCTTTTATGTTGTAGCCTTTCCCAACTCTAAAATTTGTATCTGTTTGTATGGATAAAACACTTTTTTAGTATTTGAGTCTTGCCTTTGCCATCTGTATATTTGTCTGTTTTAGCTTATTCATAAAGTTTTTAACACCAAGTGCATACTTTAAGAAATTCTACATCTAGTTATTACATTGGTCGATTCAGGAGGCCATAGTTCTCACCATCGTGGCTTGAACAATTAGAATTATTTCATCATAGCAATGAAGGCTGGGAAGTTCTAAGTCAAGGATTTGATAAATTTTGGTTTCTGTTTAGCGTTCTTTGTTTCTCATTGGAGTTATTTGGCATCTTCCACGGTCATCGTTTGTCAGGATGGGGTGGGAGGTAGGCAAGAATCTGTTTTTAGAACGTCCTATAAAGATACTAACCCTTTGGGGCTAGTCCCCCACAATGGCTACATTTAACTTTAACTTCTTGTTATAATTCAAGTCATAGAACGGAATATAGCTTTAAGACATAAAAATTGTGGAACATCATTTATTCCAAAGTATATTAATATTTATTCTACAGTTTCATTTTTTGTAAAAAGCCATGAACTTCTTGTATTAATTTTTATCAAGCATAATTATACACAATTTTGTTATGTGGTATTAATGTTTTAAAATGATTTCATGGCCAAATACCCAGGACAAATTTATAAAGTCTGAAAATTATATTTTTCATGTCTGATATTTTATGTTGTATTTTTCTTTTATACAAATTTAATACCTAATACTCCATAAATATTGGTAAGGCAGTGACTGCAGCTAGTAGACTTAAATGAGAGGAAAATGAGACCTAGAGAAATTGTCTCTCACTCAAGTGTGTACATAAACCTAGTTTCAAAGAAGAATAAATCACTATATTATTAGCTATAACTCATTAGTCTCTCTCTTGGTGGTGGTGTATTATACTTAGGAAGGGATAGATAATGTGTGCAAATGAGTTTTAATTATTTTAACAGGAACAAGGCTTGGGCCTTTTAGTTTTAAACATATATTTTCCAGAAAGAAATTAAATTCCTCTATTAAAGGAACGATAAGTGCAGGCCCATAGTGATATGAAAACATAGAAAGGAAGAAAGTTAGGAAAAGGGAGCAAAGGAAGAAATAGTTAGAAGGAATGGAGGGCAGGGAAGTAGAGTTTTTTAATCACAGCTTCTTCACACATGAAATTCTCAATAGTAAGTCTTAGGATAGCTCTATTTGCAGTCTATTTTAACTAAAACATGTTTGAGTGGGGCACTGTATCCTTTTGTTTCCTTCTAATCTTACTTTTCTGTTACTGTTATTCTTTGAAAGTTTCATATAGTTTTACAACTTATATCAATCATTTCTATCTAGCAAAACGTTGCCCAGTACCCTTCTTGTACCACACCCTAGCTTTCTCCAAGCTTCATGTGATATTTATTAAGTATTAATAACCTTCAGAGTATAATTAGTGCTGTTCATATGAGTGTGGATGTGTGATCACTCTCTAGCACATGAGCAACTACCACACACATCCCAGAAGAGTGCTCTTCCTAACATTCATCAGCTGTCAATCCCTCTATAGAGGTCAGGTCCTGTGACCTTTCCCAATGCACACTCGACTTTTCTTTTCTTTTCTTTTTTTTCTCTCATAGGCCTTCTTTATTGTATCCCATTGGTTTTAGTATGCTGTGTTTTCATTTTCATTTGATTTTAGGAAATTTTATTTGTCTTGATTTCTTTTTTATATTTTATTAATTTATTCTTGTTACATCTCAATGGTTATCCCATCCCTTTTATCCTCCCATTCTTCCCTCCCTCCCATTTTCCCCTTATTCCCCTCCCCTATGACTGTTCCTGAGGGGGATTTCCTCCCCCCTGTATATGCTCATAGTGTATCAGGGCTCTTCTTTCTTTTTTTTAAAAATATTTCTCAATTGAAATAATTTATTCAGATTACATCAATTTATTCAGATTATCCCCTCACTTGTATCTTCCTGTTCCCTCCCTCCATCCCTCTTTCTCCCTATTGACCTTGCCTAGGCCTATGACTAAAGGGTACCTCACCCGCCACCATATGATCACAGCCTATCAGGTCTCATCTGGGTAGCCTGCTTACCCTTCCTCTGAGTGCCACCAAGCTTTCTCACTAAAGGGAGGTTGTCAAATAAGGGGCACCAGAGTTCATATCTGAGTCACTCCCTACTCTCCTCACAACTCTGTAGAATGCACTGTTCATTGCCTAGATTTGAAAAGTAGGTCTAGGTTTACTGCATGCATTGTCCTTGGTTGGTATATTAGTTTGGCAGACACCCCTGAGTTCAAATCCACCAGCCTTGATGGTCTTCTTATAGGGTTCCTGGATTCTCTGTGCCATTCTGTTTCCCCATTGTCCCATACCTCTCTCATCTAGAGTCCCAAAAGGAAGTCCCACCATCTTTCTCAATCCCCCACTGAGTGAACTCGCAGAGGACATCCATGTTTGGCTAGTGTCCAGTTATAGTGTCCAGTTATATATACTATGTGTATCTTTCTGAGTCTGGGTTAACTCACTCAGGAAGATCATTTCTTAATTTTTGACAAAGAAGCCAAATCTATACAATGGAAAAAGGATAGGATCTTTAACAAACGGTACTGGTCCAATGCAAGTTGATCCATATTTATCACCATGCGTAAAACTAAAGTCCAAGGTGGTTAAATACCTCAACATAAAACCAGAGACACTTAATCTGTTAGAAGAAAAAGTAGGAAAGAGTCTTGAACTCATTGGCACAGGAGACAACTTCCTAAATGAAACACTAACAGCCCAGACTCTAAGGTCATCAATTAATAAGTGGGACGCAATGAGGCTAAGAAGCATCTGTAAGGCTGGAGACACTGTCAACAGAACAAAGCCACAACCTACAGACTGGAGAAAGATCTTCAACAACTCTATATCTGGCAAATGACCAATATCCAAAATATATAAAAAGTTCAAGAAATTAATCATAACCAAAAAAATAATAACCCAATTAAGAAATGGGGTTCAGAGCTTAACAGAGAATTCTCAGCAGAGGAATATTGGATGGCTGAGAAACACTTAAAGAAATGCTCAACGTCCTTAGTAATCATAGAAATGCAAATCAAAACAACTCTGAGGTTCCATCTTACACCTATCATAATGGCTAAGATCAAAAACTCAAATGACAGCACATGCTGGCCAGGATATGGACAAAGGGGAAACTCTTTCATTGCTGGTGAGAGTGCAAACTGGTACAACCACCTTGGAAATAAATCTGGCACTTTCTCAGAAAATTGAGATAGGGCTACCTCAAGACTCAGCTATTCCACTCCTTGGAATATACCCAAAAGATACTCCACCACACAACAAGGACATTTGCTCAACCATGTTCATAGCAGTCTTATTTGTAATAGCAAGAAACAGCCTAATGTTCCTCAGTCGGAGAATGGATAAAGAAACTGTGGTACATTTACACTATAGAATACTACTCAGCTGTTAAAATCAATGATATCTTGAAATTTGCAGGCAAATGGTTGGAACACACTGGAATTTTCATGAGCTTCATCTTGTGGAGATAAATAGATATATTGAGTTGATGCCTGTAACAGCCTTGTCATGCTCAGAGTCAGCATGTCTCAGCTTTCTGCATCTTTTTCTGTGCAGTTCACTGAGCATTGGATGATGAGGTAGTTGTATAGATAACTGACCCACAGTTATTACAGTTATTACTTCGTTATTGTCACTAGTTGTGAGATTTTGCATTAACATGTACCTATTATAAAAAGAGATTTCTTTGACCTGAGTTGAGAGCAGCACAGATCTATGAGTATGAGCATAAATAAAGAGTAAAGTTTTACAGCACAAGCAGTTAGCAAATCCCCAGAGAGCTGCCTTCTCCAGGAGGGCCCATGACATTCCTATTCATGGGCTTATGGTCAGCTTTACAGCATCAGGTATGGAGTCTCTCCATGGAGCAGGCCTTTTGAGTTGTCAATACTTTCCAGAAGTTGGCCGTAAGAGGATAAAAATGTTATTTATGTGCCAACCTGTCATTCATGATCTTTTTTCAAGTGAAATAATGAAGTTTTTCCTGTTTTAGATTTGTGCTACAGCATGAATGTAAAACACGAAATCCAGACATAAGGAGATACTTAACTCCGGAGCTCTGGAAATAAGATGTCCTGTAATGCTTTTGTCCAGAACACCATACCTCTTTAGGGGCAGAAAACTCAGGAGAGAATGAATTTCAGATTCTCTCAGTTCTGATGCAAGAGTATGTGCACAGATGAGAGTTTGTGTACTGTATAGCTTTTCTGAGCCTTGTTGGTCTGTGTCACAGTTTATAGTGAGCATTTATTTTATGAAGGAAATTTTTTTAATTTGTGAATAATTCATTCAACAAGTAAACAGCCTTTATTTTTCTTGTGTGTTAACACCCTGTAGTGAGTACTACATAAAAATGAAAGTAGACGAAGGTTTCATGATCTATGTGAGATGCTACCTGAGAATCAGGGTAGCTATTTGAAAGCCATAAGCAACTATTGTTTTATATTTCCAGTGCCCTCTTGGTGGATGCAGCACTTGAAATTACTAAATATGGATAAATAAAAAACCCTGTTCAGTAAATAATTATAAATCTGTTTAAGGTTTCTAAAGTGCACTTATCTTTTCTGAAACACAAAAGAAACATGAACTGACTAGAATAGATTCCATTCTATATAAGGTAGTTAATATTTATGTAATTTAAGTTTGTTTTTACTTCTTTTTCTTAACCTGTGAATTTGAAAGTTTTATGTACTCGTGGGTTTCAAGCATTATTCATTTATTTACTTATTTTTCATTTTCATGATTTTCTGTAAGGTCCAGTTGGTCATTTAATATAGATATTTTAAGGAAGAGAAGAAAATACAGAAGGAATAAAACAGAGGATAATGTATATTGTTATAATTACTATTTGTTTTTCTACTGTTTTCTGATTCTTTGTAAAGGTAGAAAAGCAAAGGGACATGCCTTACCTCCTTTGTGATTTTCTTTCCTCACTAGACAAAAAGAGTGCAGCAACTTCTGTCTTGGCCATCATCTCTGCCAGTGCTGATCTGTATCAATAAAGATGCTGAAATTTACCAGATCGATTCGGTCTCTGTAAAGTTTATTAATGTCTCTAAACCAAATAGCAAAATCTAGCCATGCCCTGTTGCCTCCAGATGATCTGATTCAAACGTTCAACAATCTGGGCCCCGTTTTCTCTGCTTATCCACATCTTACCTGCTCTTACAAGTATTCACTACATCTGTACCACACCTTATCACCTCTTTCATCTGTATTTTACATCCTATGAGGACTCGATGCCCTTGATTATGCTACATGTTTTCTGGCTTACTTTAAAACATATGCATAACATATTAATATTTAACTAAACTGTTGTTTTTATCAGTACATTTTCAGCATAGTATGTGTCAGAAAATTATTGAATCTCCTTTTCTTCATGCTTCTTTGGTAAGTATTCCAACCCTCTTGCTATTTCAAGTGTGAATAATATTTGAGTTTGTTCACTATAATGCAATCATCTCTAACTCTAACTGATTTTTATCTGCTTTGCTATCTAAAATTATTCCTGATAGATGATAAGTACCTAACAGATATTTGTTAGATATTGCTCTAATTTTTCATGTTTAGATACTTCTAAATAAATTATAAGGCAGTTGAGAACAGACACCTTGTCTTATTAATTTAGGAACTCTCTAAGGTACTCAAACAGAAATAAGTGATTAATAATGTATATTGAAGTTGCTTGCGTAAAGTAATCTGAAATGATTTCATAATGTTTTGGAAATTTACTTCATTTGCATGAAGTTTATGAACTAAAGAAATGTTACTGAACTTTCCAACCTCATTAATCTTTGAAGTATTATTTCAACATGTTCTGACATAAATCTTTAGAAGGGCTCCAAAGAGGATCAGGAGGAGCTACCTGAAGATAAGACACCAAGTGCCCACTTCCTGGACATTACTCAAATCACCATTAAGATGCCCTGATCAACATCCCATGCTCAAAGATACAGTTTATCATAGGAGACACAATGTATAGAGCAAGTAAAAGACAAAAAATGCGCTTATTTTTCTGTTCTGAGTTTAGTAGATTTTTTGAAAATGGATGAGTTTAAATCTCCGAGTAGTGAGTGGACTTACTATTCAGTATTCTGAAACAAGAAAATATGACAACAACATAAATTGTTCATAATAAAATGGAACATCAGACATCACAAGCCTTGCAATTGGTTTCTAAGTATTAACCTGATTTAGTAGGTATGTGAATAGTTGTGTCTTTATTTAAAGTTTCCTCATTTGTAAAGAGGGATAATGATGTAAAGCTCTTCACAAGATCACTGTGTCACTTAACTAATTAATACTGTAATTATAAAGTACTTAGAAAATATAATGCACTGTGCAAATGCCAAGTGTTGTTATTAGAATCATTTGAGCATTCAGCTACTCTAGATTTACTACTTTAGCAAGGCAAATAATTCTAAACAGTAAAATGCTTCAACTACACATACTAATTAATCCAATCTAAGCATTTATTATGTACTGTGAATTTTACTTATTAAAATATGCATTTTTAAAGCCACCATTACAATGACCACCCCAAATTTGAGTTGAACTGCTTCATGTCTGCATAATATGGATTCTGTTTTACCATTTTGTGTGTGATAATTTATATGACATATATCTTATAAATAATTTCTCTGTTGATTTGTTTGTTTGTTTGTTTGTTTGTTTGACTAAATGTGAATTGCCATGAGTTTACTCATACTAATTTTTTAGTAAGGATACGAAGGAAAATTAGCATAATATCTTCTTGGACTCTGTAGTAGAAGATTTGGGAAAAGCCAATATATGTTTAACTTTCACACTATTATTTTAATCTAATATCCATTAGGGGACCACTTCTGGAAAGGAAATGCCCTAGAGTAGAAGATAGAAGTTTAATGTGTGCTTTAGATCACTTGATTTTGGCAGTGAGAGCAGCATTTTCTCTGTAGGTTCAATATGCATGTCCTAGAGTTGGCACAGAGTTGACAGGACATTAGATGATCTGGACAGCACCTATCATAACAATATATCTAAAGGTGATACACTTATTAAATCTTCACATAAAGAGACTCAATGGTGAATTTTTGTGCTTACATGAATTAACAAAATAAAAGATGAAGTGGTTAAGGGAAAATCATTTTCCTGTCTAGCCATTTAATTCTTTCTCAAAGGTACAAGATAAATGGTCAGTGAGACCAATACCTCAACTGTTCTCTATTAGAATTCAGGATACAGCCCTGTGTGGTGGCATACGTTTTTCATCCCAGCACCCGGGAGGCAGAGGCAGGTGGATCATTGTGAGTTCAAGGCCAGCCTGGTCTACAAAGTGAGTTCAGAATAGCCAAGGCTACACAGAGAAACCCTGTCTCAAAAAAAACAAAAACAATAAAATAAAATAAAACAAAATAAAATAAAATAAATAAAACAACAAGAATTCAGGATACAATTTTAGCTATTCAGTATGTAATACATGTCACCCTGTGAAATACTACCCATCCTCTGATAATTGTAAGGGTTCTGTTTCTCCCAAGAATTGATGGCATGCAATATAGCTGCCAATACCACCATTGGTGCTACAACAAATACTACTAAAAGTATAGCAAGAAACAACACAACCTTTCACTGTCTTTCTTATATTCACAAGTATTTCATACAATTTTGTTAAACTGCTAATTATGCTACATATTCTAGGGCATATTAGATAAATGTCCATATAAATTTTCACTGAAAACTACAGAGTCAGACTAGTAAAATCATCCCTCCTTCTGATGATTAGTTTCAGCAAAGCTGTCCAGTTGTACAAATGACCACTTAATGGAAATGGCCCTGTCTCTGAGGCTATACAGCACACTCTGTAAATGAGGCACTGGAGCATACACTGCAAAGCAAACTTCAAAGACCGAGGCTTTGGCATGTGTATCTCTTTTCATGCATTCGCCCATCAGATATAATCTAAAATCTGAATCATCACAATGAAGGAAACTCATTATTTTAATATACAAATAAAATATATTTCTGAGATTAAAAGGCATCAAAACAGAAAATGTATTACAAAGAAAAATCTCATTTTAAGGAACTATGTTATGGGTTCTAAACAGTAAAATCAGTAATTGATAGAATTCTCCTGAAAATATTCCAAAGCATAGCAAAAGTTACACTTACAATTATATTTCCATGTTTCTCTATTAAATATACTCCTCTAGCCTCTTAATCTGTTCTTAGGAATGGAATATTGAAGCATTATAAAGCCATACTTAAGTCCATAAAACTTGGAAACTATTGACATATATGCATTTTTAAATGTTTACAATTTGATTTCAATAGTGAGAACATCATCTATGAATTTAATTCAGTGTTGAAATCACTGAATTTGATTTATTTTCATGCCTAATTTCTTTGAAACATAAATAGATATATCAATTTTCTAGGCATCTTTGGCTCATTTAAAGGACAATGTAGATAAAACTTTAATTTGAAACAAATATGAAGTTCCTTGTGTTTTTCAGGAGCCTGATATCTCCACGATGTTCATGAACCTCTAATAATAAGTAACATTCAAGGCAATTAAATGATAGTCACAATCAAATTTAGCTTCAAATTTGATTCCTACTCTTTAATAAAATGTAAAAACTGTCATGTAAAAATGAAAAATATAATAATGCATTATTAATCTCTTCCTTTTTCGTTATCTAATTTGTACTGTGATGGCCTATTATTTGTGACAGGGATTTCAATGTTAACCTATGGTGATATCTCGAATGAAAAATTACCTCAGACATTTTCCTGAAACTCTTTATCCTCCTTGTAGCTAATGTTGGGTGTGCCTGGAGCTGACAGCCTGAGGAGTTATTTGCTGTTCCATTACCAACTCAGTACATTCTCCCAAGGATTTAAACAGTAAGCAATACAATCATTAGGCAGCTCTTATTAGTGCCTATTACTGTGTCTTAGGACTTCTAGAGCACAGGGAATCATTAGATTCCAGTCTCTGGACTGTCATTGTACACTGTACACTTTCTATCTCATTTAGATGTCTTTACTTACTACCTGTCTGCCCACATCTCTGCCCTATTTTATCACAACTGTGTTGCTATGTGCCATACACCATATATCTCGTTAAGTTTCCCAGCTTGGTGTGAGGAGCAGACAGAGGATGTCTGAGAGAGCCTCACACACATGCTTCAGCTTCTTGTCTCCAAGACACAAACTTTCTCTTAATCACACAGCCTTATTTGGCTTATCCACCTGTCATAGGTAAGAAGTATGCTCCTCCCTGCTATGACTGAGGACATTTGCCATGTTGACCACAGAGCCTATCATCAAGACCATCAGAGGCATCATCCAAAGCTGTCATGACCAAAGAAAAGCTTCCTCCAATAACTTGCAGAGCAGCCTTAATGGAAACAGCCACCATCACATAGGTTCCAGTGGGTTCCAAGACTATAATCAAATATTGCTGGATGTTGACAATAGGTTTAATCTCTCCAAGTTTCAGTGGCCTCATTGGAGTCTCTCTGAGCATCTGTTAATATTTTTTAAATTACCACTGAAGACTGCTTGGTCACTGATTTTGAGCTCTTTGACTTCAGGATTAAGTTTGCAGTTGCCCCCAACCCAAAGGGCTGTCAGGAGTATTAGCAATACCTTTCATTGCCTTGCCACAGGGAAGACTAGAGAGAGACAGCAGCAGTTTCAATCTGGACTCTACCTCTGTCTGACCTCGCCTGATAGCCTCCTCTCAGGTCCACTTCCTGGAGGCAAGTACAGCAACTGGGTGCAGAAGATTCCCAGAGATGTCAATCAAACAGGTAAACCACTTGAAGAGAGTTTAATAATTTAAATAAAGAAGCCAGTAAAACTCATTAAACTTGGTGGGGTCCATGGGACCTGGAGAGATGGCTCAATGGTTAAGAACCCTGGCTGTTCTTCCAGGGGTCCTGAGTTCAATTCCCAGCAACCACATGGTGGCCCACAACCATCTATAATGGCATCTGGATCTGGTCCTCTCTTCTGGTGTGCAGACAGAACACTGTATCTGTAATAAATAAATATATCTTTAAAAAAAAACTTGGTGGGGTCCAGAAAGATAGACCAGTGGGTATCAGCACCTGGTACCAAATCTGTTAACCTGTGTTTGGACCCCAAGAACCATACAGTATTAAACAGAACTGACATGTGACATTTGTTTGGTGACCTCTACAGTCACATACACATATGGCACACACACACACACATGCACACGCACCCTATTAAAAAGTTTTAAACTAAACTCTTAATCTCTGTGAGTCACACACAGAAGAAGCTCTAAGAGTGGGAGATGGATGTGCTGGAAAGAAGAGTTTCAGAGGAGTCATGAACTAGATTGTAGAGGACGAGGGAGCCATGTGCTTGAAATATGCACTAGAAAAACCTGAGTTGTTAAACAATTGGGGTTTTTTTTTTCAACAGAAGAAATTAACACATGTTTTTAACCCAGAAGGCTACAAGTGGATGCTGTTAGTTTCTATCTGTAGAGCCAGACCTCACCCAAATCAACCAGATTGCTTATGCCAGACTCCCCCTCCTGAGGCCATTATCTTTGACATTGTTTCTCAGTCAATAGGGAAGATTTAATATGTACTTCATAGTCTGCTTATTTCTATGTAATCTTGGTCAGAGATGACACCAGATCCTAGGTTTTTAGGCTATAGAACTCATCTTCATGATATAAGTAATATGTACTTTGCAAAAGAGTTCTGATGTAGTCAGGCCTTATGCTTTATTGTCCACATGGGATTGGGAGGTTTTTTTACAAGGAAACTATTTTCCAAAATTATACTGTGTTTAATTATGTCTAAAATAAACTGCCTGGGGTCAGAGCAAGGGCCAAGGGGTGCTGACCAGAGGTTCATTCTTATCTCACTTGGATCATTTTCCTGTTGGCCAAGAAGCTGGCAGGGACCCCCATACTGGATGGCAAGGGGCAAAGAGGGGATGACAATAACTAAAATTTGTTACATGGTGCATGGAATTATCAAGACATTAAAATAAAAGTAACACCAAGAATACTTACCTAAACGATTGAATGTGACAGTATCATTAGCAGCTGGAATGATGACACAAACCTCAGATGCCAGTCCCCAGGAGGTGAGGTAAGAGGCTGTTGATAATGGGGCCAACCTGGGTTATAGATGAGACACTTTTGCAACACACACACAGACACAGACACACACACACACACACACACACACACACACACACACAAACAAAATTACCATTCTTCCTAAGTGAACTCTATGTGAAAACATTTTCCCTGACCCAATATCCAAAGAAGAATTTGCAGTTCCCTGAGTCTCTTCTCAGTCACTAATTGTGGCACTGACAGCAATCTCACCTTATCCTTCAGCTGGACTGAAGTCTTGCTAGCAATATTCACATTTTTGTTATTTCTGTTGACTTATCCTTTCTAAATAATTTTATTAGTAGTGAATTGTTTGTCAACAAATCATATTTTGTTCTGACCTTGATTTCTAACTCCTTAGATAGAATCTTCAAAATCAATAAACTATATCTACATAGTAGAACAAATGTGATAAAAATAAGGCAAAGACAAGGCAGAAGGTATGGGCAGAGAGCTAGTCAGGTAAGACCTCTAAATTAAAGAGAAAGTTTGCAATGGCAGTCTGGAGACTAGAATCCAGTCCTGACTTTATTATTTATTTGCACATTGTCAGGACAGACCAAAGTTTAGTAATTCTGGAGGTTCGTTCTTAACTTATCAAGCCAATTTCTAAGCTACCATAGTTACTCCTACCTCTATATATCTGAGGAAGTGCGTTACAGGGAGGGAAGGTCAGAGTAAAAGTGAGATGTAAGAAGGCAAGCAAACAGAAGTGGAACAGCCCCCTGGAAACTCTTTTACTGACACTCGAATAGTCTGTTTTATGCAGCACAATCCCCTTTTGAAGCCAAACATCATTAAACTATAAGGCCCTACTTGAGACCCATCTCATGGAGAGAACCAGTCCCTGACACTATTAATGTTATTGGGCTATGCTTACAGAAAGGAGCCTAGCAGGATGAGAGGCTTCATCCAGCAGCTGATGGAAACAGATGCAGAGGCCCACAGCCAAACACTAAGAAGAGCTCTATGAGTCCTATGGAAGAGATGGGGAATGACTGAGGGTACCGGAGACGTCAACAGCACAAGAAGGACTACAGAGTAGTTCACTAGCCTGCAGCCATAGGGGCTCACAGAGACTGAACCACCAACCAAAGAGAGTACGTGAACTAGTCCTAGGACTCCTGCACATATGTATCAGATGTTCTCCTTGGTCTTCATGTGTGTCCACCAGCAACTAGAGCAGGATCCCTCTCTGACTCTGAGGCCTGTCCTTGGATCCTGTCCCTTTACCTGATCTTCCTTTTTTAGCATCAGTGTGAATGGATGTGTCTAGTTCTGCATTTACTTATGTTTCAGGATGGATTGGTACACATGGAGGAAATTCCTTTTCTCTGAGGAGAAGGAGGAGAGAGTCAAATGGGTGTGTGTGTGTGTGTGAGTGTGTGTTGGGGGACTGGAGAAAAGGATGGGAGCTGCAATCAGGATGTAAAGAGAATAAATAAATTTTAAAAATTAAAAAAAATCAGATAACTACTTATAAGTGAGTTGTGAATAAAAATTCTATCAAATATTCTAAAAAAAAAAAGCAAAACAGGGATAACAATTGGTATGCACTCTGGGTAAGACTATTTCTTTACTCTCAGTGTTTCTTAATTACCTCCTGGCCTTCTTCTCAAATATGCGCTTCATTTGGTGTGTGCCTTGTCGTCATCATTCTTGTTCAGCTTGTATTTAATCAGCCATGTTGGTATCTATCCAATAAAAAAGGGTTGACCCTGGAAAAAAATCATACAAGTAATAATTGTCAGGAATATATACATGTATACATATACATACATGTAAAATAATGAAGAAGGAGGCCAAGGAGGGGTATATGAGAGGAGGAAAGGAAGGGAGAAATAATGTAATGAAATTATAATCTTAAAAATAAAAGAAATAATTTAAAAAGAGAGGAATATAAGTATAACTGTTTCTCTTTATCTTTTACATTCACTCAGTACACACATCAAGTACTGAACAGAACTTTGATTTTTTTTTTCAAAATTACACTAGAAGGCTATGAATATCATGGAAGGAATGCTAACATGTCCTTGGGCAAATGACTTTTAGACTGCTAACACGGCCTAATACTACTTAAAATGCAACCAGCTTTTAGATTCATGCTTTTCCTCAGGCATAGTCTTTGTAAAAGGAGACACGGCTGCCTTCTGAATGGTGTAAGCTGTGATTTCATTCCCTTTGCCTCAGTGAAGATTTAAGATGTAAACACCTCAGTTCTCTTCTTACTTTTATTTCTGTGATAACTACTAAATCCCAGTTGTCAGTCTTTCTTCAAACACCAAGAAGAATCATTCTAGAATCATGCAGCCACACAAACCAAGAGATGAGTGATTTCTTAATGCTAGGTTTTCCTTCATCTTGGTCTAATATTTAGTCTTCCAAACACTTTTTAGAAATTTAGACTATTTAAATTGGGTTCCAGATGTTTATGGAAAAATAGTAGTAGTGATAAGAATAACAAAAGTAAATGCTGCTTGTAATTATTTACAGAATGTTAATTTAATAGAAGATGGTCTAATTCTAGAAACACCACATTTTATTAATAAGGTGATCTTAAAAAATGAGAAAACAGAGTTCCAGAGATACTGCAAACATGTGCTAAGTGAAGAAACCAACATCTAAATCACAAACCTGCGTCAGGAATGCTGTCACTACGTCATTATCTTCTATGGTTGTAATTTAGTAAAGAATATTCTGTTCATAATGGTCTGTGTGTGTGGATGTTAACATAACCTATTCTACGAGTTTATCTTGTAGAGAATCTGTATTGGGGGTAAAATAATCGAAACTTTTTGTGAACATTTAATTGATTTAATAATGACCTAGCATTTCTTTACTTTTCATGACACTGAACATTGGACATTGGGTTATATATACTTTTGGAGAGCACTGAAGATATAAAAGTTTAAAATTTTATCTTAGAGATTACTGATAAATAGTAATTAAGTATAAGAAAATAAATAATATTTTCAAGACGAGGGTATATTACAGTAGAGTAAAGAGGCAAAATACTCATAGAAAAGACAGAAAGGGGAAGAAGGGGAGCCAAGATTAAAAATCAGCTAATAAATAAACCAAACTTTATTAGAATTTTTATCTTTATGTTCCTGAGCAAGCTAAGAGGAACACAAAGTAACAAAGGTCATAGCTTTGGCTTGTTTACCAATATAAATTATTACCTAGAGTGAAAAGACATTAGGGAAATGTTAACCTCAAAAAGTACTTGTAACCAATTTGCAAATATCAATAAGAGCATTTAACACAGTGTTTATGAAGCTGAAGCACACATTAAATCTTGAATAGAGTAGCCACCCGGAAAAAGTGTCTTGAGATCCATTAAATTAGTAAAATCTTCCTATATACACACACCTTGATAGTCTCTCTTTTCCTGTATTATCTCCCTACTCATTTTGCTTTTTGCTCTCTCTTGCACCCCTTTCTTCCTCCCTTCTCATTTATCCTCTTTTTATTTTACCCCCCCCATGCCTCAATCTCTAAAGCTTTGGGACTGATAGAGAGAGTGAGAATGGAAACACATATACAGAAAAAAGCTAGGATAGATGGTGAGCATGCACTCTGACGCAGACACAGCAGTAGGAAACTGGAGAAATAGATGTTCTACACAACATGAACAAGGAGGCAGGTTTGCTAATCTCTGTAGGGGTCTGTAGGAGAGCAGTCTGAGGCTACAGTAACTTAGGAGCAGAAGTTCTGTTGGCACTCTCTAATGACACTGTGAACATCTGTACTTGGACCATAGAAAGGTATTTGCCATCCCTCTGAATGGCAAATGTAGAAAAGCCTTGAGAATCCATGGATGTTAGGTACTGGTATCCTTGACAGGGCTGTGATCATGTCAACAATGCACATTTTATTAGGATTTTATCCACTCCCCACAACTTCCTTTCTTCCTTTTTCCCTCTCTCTTTTTTTTTCCCTTTTTTTACTTCTTGTCTTTCATCTTTCTCCATTTTCATGCAGTCCTTCAGATCTAGAAAATTTCATAAGTATAGACTACTGAATTATGAAGAGGCATATTATTCTAAATTCTTTTTTCTTTTATGTGTAAAAGTGTTTTGTCTGCATGGACCATTGCATTCCTGGTGCATGTGAAGGCTAGCAGAGGGTAAAAGATTCTCTGAGCCTGGAGTTACAAATAGTTGTGAGCCACCATGTGGATGCTTGGAATTGAAGCTCTGTCATCTGGAAGAGCATTCAGTACTCTTAACCTGGCCCATCTCTTCAGCCCATGATGCCTATTTTTCCAATCGTAGAACCAAGGATAATTTTTTTTGATATAAGATAGTCAATAAAGTTTCTCCACAAAGTAGCATCTCACAATTATGAAAATTAATTACTGAAGAAACTGATGAGTGGTCATGAAGGAGAGAAAAGCAAAAATTTACTAATTATGAGGCTATAAATAAATATCCAGGTTTCAATGCATCAGTGTGATATTGTGTCTAGGGCTTAGCTGCTTAGAGCATGATGCTTGGCTTAAGAATGAGAAGTGGCTATGGGGCATCAGACAGTAGAGCCCTTCAGGTCAGAGTCATTCAGTGTCTTTGTATCTGAGAAACTGGTGTTTGTTGTTGTTGTTGTTGTTGTTGTTATTGTTGTTGTTGTTGTTGTTGTTTTTGCTTTAAATTTCCAGAACAGTTCAGTTTTACATGAAACTATTTAGGAAATCTAAGAAATGTTGTTCTTATTTAAAGTTATTTCTGTAGTATAAACATTGAAAATGTTCTGACACATTTTCTGCTGACATGGATCACCCGTGTTATGAAATATTAGTGAAATAAGCTGAGATTCTAGAGAACTGCACACAGTCACTTGTGCAGAAAGACACATACACAACTATTGAGCAGTTTCTTTATAAACTATTAGATAAACAAGGGTAATTCACACTTTATTGCCATTGAAATTTATAAAAATATGGGAAGTATACATTAGTATTACACTCAAGAAAACATTATTTGATATTTTCTCTTCTGCAAGTAAAGCTGAGGTAACCTGTGAAGCATGGCTCTGAATGTCAAGTTAATTCCTGCTGAAGTGGAGCTGTGCTTTAAAATCAAAGTGAAATAACACTTATAACATATATTGTACAATATTATGAATAACATTTATGAATTATGAATGCTAAATCTGAAAATCATATTTAGCAAGAATATAGTCCTTAAAAAAAGAAGCTGTAAGCACAAGCACCAGTAAATGCATCCTGCAGCTACCAAAGGTTGTGCAGCTTTGTTTCTAGAGTGTGTGAATTATTTAAACCGAAAACCTATGTTCAAGAGTGCTGACAGTACATAAGAAAAGGGAGCTTTAGTCTCAGCAGAGAGAGAGACAACAGAGCAAAATGGTTTTAGCCCATTACAAGATTCCACAATTCAAGCTCTTAAGTAATTTCTGAAGCAAACATAGCTAAACTGAATTAAATATATGATCACAGCATGGCTTTTTCTTCCTTTTGATTCTAATAATCACCACAGAGCATAGAAATAATGTTTAAGCACTGTTATTTTGGAAATATTTGAATTGCATAGGAAGAAGCTCAGTGGGTCCACTGCTTGCTTCCCAGGATGTGAGGTTTTATTTCCCGGACCCAGGTGTTGTGGCACATGCTTGTAATGCCAGCTCTGAAGGAGACAGAGCCAGGTGAGGTTGGGGGTTCACTTGCTAGCCAGTCTAGTAGAAATAGTAATCTCTGAATTAAAAGAGAGAGACCCTTTCTCAAAAGGTAAGGTGGAGGAAATGGAAAAAACACATCTGAACTTAAGCTCTGCCTTCCACATGTGCATATACAGGGAGATACATAATGTAATTATCTGTATTTTCTTATGGTGTTAGTGGTCATGACCCACAGGTTAAGAACTGCTATATAAAAAAGATGCAAATGCAGATGGCTGAAAAAAGAATTACAAGTGTATGAGAACCAGGAAGGATGAAAGGAGGAAGGATGAAAATGAACAGGAGGGAGAAACTGAGTCATGTAGTTTGCTTGGAAGATCCTGCATTTTATTTTAACTACAAAGGGAAACATTAAGAGCCTATAAGAGTATGTGTAATTACTTATTCGTGTCTTCCTTCTAGGCACAACCACAAATATTGGGGTGTTAGTGACTGAATGGTGTATCCTTACCAATTCCTGTTTGAAAATCTCTCCTCTTATACTTCTGTCTTTGGAGACAGTTGATAATTCACTCCATAGTGGCTTTTGGAAGAAAAACAGGAACTTATGAAACTATGGGAGAAAGGAACCTTTTAACAGTGTTGGTGAGAATGTAATTGGTGCAGCCCTTATAGGACACAGGTATGGAGGGTCTCAAAAAACCTGAAAATAGATGTAAGCTTCTCACTCTAAGGATTCAGTGTTGCAAATGTTGTTTTTATTTCTTCAGTGAGGACATGAGATGAGAGTCATTCCCAAGCCTTTCTAGCACCTTCTGAACTATGGATAGCTGGTTGAACTCAGCTATTTTGTCCCAAACTCCTCTACAGGCTGACTGATTCAAACTGGCTTCTCTTGGATTCTGACTGAACTGCTTTGCCTGGCCTAGAACTAATTCTGGGAACCTATCCTAATCTTCTGGCTCCTTTTCATTCTCTGGTTCATCTGTCTTCACCTGCGTCTAGATCATTCTCTCAGCAATCTCTCTCTCTCTCTCTCTCTCTCTCTCTCTCTCTCTCTCTCTCTCTGTGCAAAATTTGTCCTGATAGGAAACTCTCAGTAATGCTGTCTTTCCTCCCTCCCTGCACTGTTCTTATGTAGCCACTCTTTTATTTCCTGTTCTTGTGAGAAATAAGCGTATCCTATCTCTGACTCACTCTGTCAAATCTTTCTCTGTTTTGTCACTTTGTCTGGCCCTCAGATAGATGACACTTTCAAACTTGGCTGCTTCCTTCTATCATCCACACTTACCTTTTTGTTTGGCATTCAGGGTGTGTACTAAGGGCATGTTTGTATTCCAGACATATCATACTGTAATCCAGAGTGTGTCTGCATCCCACCGAGATCACATAGACCTTGAGAGCCTTTGGGTGTGATCCCTTCCTAGAGTAGCCATGTTGTTGAATTAAAATTCCTCTACACTATGTCAACAGAGAAGAGAAATAGCTGCACATTTAGGTTTACTCTGGCAGTATACAAAACAGCCAAGTTGTACAATCAGGCTAAATGCAACAACAGATGAATTCATGAAGAAAATGTAATATATTCACAAAAATGAATTTTTATTCAGCCATAAACAAGAGCTAAATTATGTCATTTTCAGGTTAATAGATGGAACTGGGTATCAACATTTTAAGAGAAATAAGCCTGAATGGGAAAGACAAGCATCATGTGGCTTCTACTGTATGGGATGAAGAAGTATGCGCTAGAATAAGAGCCAGGAAAAAAGAGATGATTGAGAAATAGTAAGCAAAGTACATGAATAGAAGGAAGTGCGTGTGAAGACATATGACAAGTCAAAGAAAGGACTGAAGATAAAGCCAAGCCTGCCACCATTGCAACCTCAGACGTTTAGATTTCTAAACTCTGAGAAATTTACTTTGTATTGTTTAACCTACCTTGTCTCTGGCATTTTGTTACCACACCCTAGCCAACTCTTGTTGAGTTTCCAGTAGTCTACTTTAATGCTCAGAATTGGAAATCAGTTGTAAATTATCCACAGAATTAAAGTTTGCTTTTGCTTGGGAAGCAAAAGGAATTGTAATCAATAGCACTATGAGAACTCACTTATCTGGGGTGTAAGCGCTGTGGGAAGCTTTCACATTATGAATGATGGCTGTAGGAAAAACTGGCAAAATGGTAGCTAACTTTTTCATTAATATCAAACTGAGGAAACTCATTGATTTCTCTTTGTAATTCAATGATAATGTTTCTTGCACATTTAAAGTAATGCTTAAATCATCTTTTCCCAAAATGATGTATAGAGATTTGACTTTTATTTGAAAAATATCAGGTCCCAAAAAAATAAATAAACAAATCCCTGATAATAAAATTCTCACTTTATGTCATCTAGTTTTTTTACCTTTAGAAACGTAAAGACAAATGGTCCCACCTTGTCCTGCCTACCTTTACAACTTTGTCTTGTGTTACAAACACATAGACTTCCTATGCTTCAAATTCATTATTAAATCTAACTCTGAGCCACTGAAATGAAATGTTAATAAAACTAAAATCTGTTCTTTCCTAAAGTAAGACTTACTGGAGGAAATAACTAAATCAATAAACATTATTGTGATAGATGCTTCATATTGGAAATAGCAGCTTACATGGAAAGAACTAATTAGACATTGTTTTTTCAAAATGTATTTGAAGTAAGCTGCTCTAAGAAACTTCACTTTTTAAGATTATAAGAGAATGTCCAACTGTTTGAAAAGTTGTATTAAAACTTAAAAAGCAAAGATCTACTCACGTCCCAAGGATCAGAAACAGAAGTGACAGGAAATGTAATTAGGATTTCTCTAACAAGATTAATAAGCAAAAAGTCATTAATGATTTCAAGATCATAACATACGTAAGGTCTCCAAAAACTCCTGAGACATGCCGAATATACCATTTAAAATGTTTTATTATTTTAAAGATTCTCTGAGAATGAGACAGGTTAACCCCTGGTAACACCCAGAGGTGCTCAAAGAGCATGATGAGCATCAAAGAACCTCCTTATGGAGATATCTTCAAATGTGACAAACAGGCCACTGGAAAAAATGTCCTCATTTCTACCACAGACAGAATTCTGCCTAAAAAAAAGGCAAGCTTGGATGTAGGCATAGTTGACAGCCAAACCCTGCCAAGACAGAGTAAACAGGTCCTTCATAGTTCCTGCCTGACAAATATGTCTGTCAGATATATTGGACAGAAGTCTGAAGAAGATCCTCTAACATTATAGAGAGTTTTGGGTGACCGACTGTGTCTGTCATATTCTCATTTGGAAAGCTATTAACCTGAACTCCCAGCATACTCACATAATCAACTCTCTGATGGAGTTGAAGGCCAGGTAGCTTAGTTTTACAATGAAATGTAGTTGTTTAGGGATTAAGATATTTTTAGGTATAGATAGATGTTTTAAGTTGATAATGACAAGATGTGATGGAGATTGATTTACATTCAGAAATTTAGACATACCAAGATAGAAAAGACGTTTTCTTCAAGGAATGTCAGATGCAAATAGCCAAAACACTAAGATTGTAACATTTATATAATTCCTGATTGTTTCATGGTTTTTCTTGTTATAGGTAATCCATTTTTTATATGTGTAATAATATAAGTTTATATGTAAAAATAAAAATTATATTTTTTTTAAAGATTTAAAGATCATGGTAGTATGGAGCACCCTGTTGATCATTCTTATGTCTATATAAGATAGACTGCAAGCCCAAGAAGCCAGGTTTGAAAGTACGCAGCAAAATGCATCAAAAATTTCTGTAGATTACAGGCTTTTAAAGCACAATCTCTAAGAGCTTTGGAATTTCATGGTGGGTCTACTTGGTGTAGCAAAAAGATAGCCTAAAGGCTTGGTGATTCCATACAACATGTGATGCTCAGGAAAACACCATTTCAGGAGCACTTTTCCAGGGAGATCAATGCCAGGTCTGTGCTCTCCTGCACCTGCAGCTGTGCCTATAGCTCTGGGATATTTATAAAAACAATTTTTATTCGAAATGTTTCTAAACTTTCATAAACCTGGATCAAACTGCACTTCCCATGGTAGCTTCATGCTGACAGTGAGATCTAGGATGCTGAAGATGAATCTGACTCATTTTCCAGTGATTAACCTATAGCACACTAGCAAATGTTCATTGATTTACCCAATCAGTGTTTAAATCAGTAAATAACTTCACCATGTGGTATATTCACAGGAATTTCAGAAGTAATGTAGTCTAGATTGAAATTGTTTACATTATGAACTTTTCACAAATACCTTAGAAAAAAAAGTATATTATCCCTTGTCACATATTCATGTTTATTTTATAAAAGTCTGGGAATAATGTTTCAAAGCACAAGGCACCAAATACTAGATGTATCCTAAGCACTAAAACCCTGGGAGATTCCAGGCCCACATTTTAAAGTTATTTTTCTCTAAGAATAGGGTAGTTAGTAATTAACACAAGATTATAAAAATATTCCATGAGTACACTCAAAGTTATTGCATTATGAGAGATCACTGGCCCAATTTAAAATTTTTCATGTAATTTAGTTAACCCGAGAAATGCAAGTCAGTTAGAACATCTGCTGGAAATTATGTAGAGATCAAGGACTGTCCAAAACTCTCTTCTCAAAATTATGTTAATCCTTTGGTATTTAGACCTTAAGCCATATTAGAATTAACACAATTATTATTAATATAGTCCTTGAATTACTTCAACCCTATGTTATATTTGCTAAGATACAAAAGACACAGAGCCAAGTAAACATAACTTATGAAATATGTGGAATTATCTGTTTATATGGGAGAGCAAAAAGAGCTCAAACCCCAGGTAGCAATTCAAAGCCATGTTCCAAACCTGCAAATACCACTGGGGTGGTCATTTTAAAACAGCCATAATTCTAAACCTCTTTTGGAGAATCAGATGACATATAACTTGGGACCAAAGAATACCTTTCTTAACTAATTTACAATAGCATATACTTGAGGAATTATGGAAAATATTGAGGTGGGCATTTCAAACCAAAAGCTGATCACAAAGTGAACAAAGGGCTGATGTGAATGCCTGGGATAATCTACTTCTAATTTGTGCATCAGATTCAAGAAACATCCAACAGAAACAAACGGTTATTTTGTAAGATGATTACTCATAGTTAACATTAGTTAGTTAACATTAGCAAGGTTGTGTTTTCATATACATGGTAAAAAACATTATTTTTGATAATTGGTAAACTGGGTTCAACTTTCTATGATGTGTGCATTGTTTCAGTAGACTGCTTCATGTAATCATATTTAATCAAGTTTCCCTGGGCACAAAAACTCACTTATGCCTACATGTCTAATTTGTAAGCCACACAAGGAAACTGCTTATCATTGCTCAAAGCAAGTAGCTGGGATGGATGGGTAGGCATAAATGTCACTCATCTCCTTTCATAAACATGTTCTAGCAACAATCTCTGTGTTCTGATCTTTCCTCCTAATCCGTATTACCACATGAAGAAGAGTGATAGCTTAATACCCTTTTCTGAAATCCCCAGCATTTGGATATCCTCATCAGACAAGACCCAGGAGACCTGAAGGGGAAGAACAATTAATTCTCACTTTGTAGGCATCCATTATCAATGGAAATAGAGCCAGAATACGCCCGCAACCTAAAAGCCTTTTCCCGTAACTGCCAGTTCGCTTTACAATACAAAAATCTTCATTGGGCAGATTCAACCTGTCTAATATTTTATGGAAAGGGATGACGGAAATTAAGTGGTTTGTCATGCAACAATTATTAGCAAATCTGGTATTTATGACTCAGAGGTCTCAGGTTTCCAGTATGTTACTCAGGAACATACACTTCTTCTTTCTCTTTTTGTCTGTGTCTGTCACATGGGGGTGGTGTTGTGACTGAACCTCTGCAATAAAATCAATGCATTTAACTTTCTCACACTGACAGTGTGATTCTGCTCCTTACTCAGTCTTTCAACATCTGCAAATATGTCACAAGCCTCTTCCACAACTTCTTTCCCCTTCTACTCTAGAAGGTGGCCTCTACCTCCTGAGAATACTAATGATATAACGTTGTACAGTCATTGCCATTTGTTTGAAATGCAGATCCCCAGGTTTTCAAGTGCAGATTGGATTGGAAAGAGAAGAGATTCAAATGCAGCAGCGCTGCCAGAAGACACAGCTCATTCACTGATTTAGAGTCAGTGAAAAGTGTGACAGGAAAGACTCTGTGTTGGCAAAGGGGCTTGATGCATGTTCAAGAGCAAAACTGAAACCATGCTCCCATGGTCTCAGCCATAGATCACTAAAAATGTCCCAACTTAAAAGAGTACAGGCCCTGACTTCTCCTTCATCCTTCTGGGATAGACACAGGTTCCAGAATGAGATATGTCAGGGCTTCTTACTCACGTCATCGCTGATGCACTTGATTTAAACTGCCTCATATTGAAAAATATATTAATTATATTTCTGCCTTTTTATCATCTAAATTTAGAAATCATGAAAGGAAACAGATGGACATCTTTTGGAGATGAATTCTCCTTTGATTAAAATGCAAGAAGATTTTTTTTTTCATATTCTATATAGGTAAAGCTTCCTTCTCAAACTTTGAGTAGAGTTGAAATGTTGAGAAAGAATACATGCCATCTTTGCACTATGTGTATTTTAGGAGAAGGGTAACTATTACTGCCAACAACATCCTAAGTTTCAAATAACATGATTGCCCTTTTGAGAAATTTGAAGTAAGACACTTCTATTCATGAAGCTACATATATCACATTACCTTAAACTTTTTATAAATACTTACCAGAATACCACCAAACTGATATTTTATATATATATATATATATATATATATATGTATGTATGTATAGTTTGTACCATTACACAGATTTGTTTTCTAAGGATTTTAGCTAATAATAATAATTACTTTGTCATTATGAAGCATTTGATATCCGGTCTACATCAGCCTTCTACAGCATGTTGGTGCAGTAATGGATAAAACGATGATATTCATAAAATCTGTGCACTTGGTATCATATTCTAACCTTCTGATAATGCAATATACACAAAAATATAAATTGCTGAGAAATGAAATTAAGGAGATAACTATGTCAGATGTGAGTGCTGGAGAACATAAAATGGATATATACAGGAACTCAAAATATTGCAAGCAGCTGACTCAGCTAATCGCTCTCAGATAATGTCTAGGGGTAAGTGTTCAAGATGGTTTTCAGTTTGGTAGATAAACATACAGTATTAAAATTCAGAAATTCACTGTTTAATCTTCATGTGGTTATGGTGCTATGAAGTTACACGTAAGTGAAGTGGTGATAAGGAATCCCACAAGGCTATTGATACAACATCATGTGGCATAATTCTTATGAATTACTATATGTTAAAAATTAGTGCTATTTCAAGAGTTGCTCATATCTTATAATGCAACTTGGAATAATATTTTAATTTTGGCTTTTTTTGAGTTTTTGTTTAGTTTTCAATATGGATCATGAGGTATGACGTAACCAGAGAACAACTTCAAACTAAAACCAAATGTTTTAGAGTAATGTTTTGGGTCATTGATCTCACAATAAAACAGATTTGCTACCAATAGTTTATCTTATTTGACACAGGATCTGTTGATTTTCTTGGCTAATTATTAAGATTAGCTGAATCTGATATTTTGTCATCAGTTATTGACAACATGCTTAGTTGGCTGTTTGCTGATATTCTTCTGTGTGCTTTCTCTAAGGGGTGAGAATTGGTAGATTTACTTGATCACTTCTACCTATGGTTGATAGTTAGGCTTGAATCTTAGGTTTTGAATTGTTCATTTTTGAATGATAACTTAAAGAAATCCATCTCAGTATGTGACAATTGGTCTCAGTTTTGGTATAGGGTTGTTTATCTGAGGCTTTGGAGATGGCTCAGTAGATAATATACCTGCCAAGCAAACATGAAGATCTGATATTAGATGTCCAGCACTCAAGCAAAAAGGTAAGATTCTAACAATGGCAGATCACCTTAGCACTTGGCTGACAGGTGAGATTGAGGTGCAATAAGTATACTTTAATAACCAAACAAGCAAATGAATGAATATGATTGAATGAATGAATAATTAATTAATTAATTAATTGGTGAATGAACAGAGTTAACAAGGAAAGACACCTGACATGAACTTCTAACCTGCGTCTGTGTACAAGTGGATGACACATGCACACATCATAACTAACATATATATACACAACAAACACACACACATACACAAAAACAGAAATTCATATGTCTTTTCAGAATGATACAACTTTCCTCACCAGTGATGAGATGAAACATAACTTTATATAATTTCTCATATGGTAAACAGTTCCCTCCCTTTCTAACATGTTGTGGATTTAATTCTGAAAAATATTTTGTGAAATAATTCTTCAGTTGAATTGATTTTCATGGTGTTAAGTATAGAACAATGCTCTGCCTTGATTTTTTGCATCAGTGTCAGAATTCTTCATTTCCCAGATTGTGGCTTAGTCTCAACAATCTTCCTCACTTACTAAACTTCTCAGAAGATCCATGATAGTGGGGACCTTTGCTCTCATGGTGATCATTGTAAGACATAATAAGTGCTCCTAATATGTGTATTAGAGTAAATGGTAGATAAGCTCTGAAGTGAGAATGTGATTGAAGACTCAAATGTAATTATTTTGGGATTATTCTGCAATTGTTATAAAAAGCATACAGCTGGATTACAAACTGTTCTGTAATGATATTAAGAACTGATTGTTCATTGCACTTTGATTACTTAGTTGAGTTCACATTTTAAATATCATCCTTATAATCATTTTTTAAAGAAAAGTAATGTACAGTTTACCTTGCTTTTTCATAGATTGAAACTGAATCCTATGCAGTAGTTCACAGTCTGGGTGTACAAGAGCACTAAAGAGCAGAGCTGAAGATCTCTTGACTTTTGAGATAAAGTCACAGTGCTAAGGACTTCTTTGAACTTGGGACAAAGTTTGGAGTTAATTTTGGATCTGTCTTACAACAGTGAGCTCTTGGGTACCTCAATCTTGGTGCTCCAATGGATTCAGAGTTATTGAGACAATCAAAGGTGTTAGCACAAATAAACCATTCAGAATTGTGTCGAAAAACAAGAAAACAAGTAGTAAGAGTATTTACTGTCTAGATTAGGATCCATTTTACCCCTACTGGAAATGTTGTTTTTCAAAGTTATGGTATAACTTTTCGTCAAAGACACATACACATTAGATAATACATTTTCAACCTGGGCAACATGTGTAAATTTTACCTGCTACAATGAAGTTGTGTGGTGTAAGTTTTTATTTATGTTAACAGAATTATTACATTGATTGTATTTTATAAGCATTTCTTTTTTCCTGAGAGTGGCACATTTTTATCTCTTATATTTACAGTCTTAAGATTTGCTTTATCTATCTGGGTGGACTCTCTCTCTCTCTCTCTCTCTCTCTCTCTCTCTCTCTCTCTCTCTCTCTCTCTCTCTCTCTCCCTCTCTCTCTCTCTCTCTCTCTATCTATCTCTGTCTGTCTCTCTCTTTCTCTCTCTCTGTCTGTCTCTCTCTCTTTCTCTCTGTCTGTCTGTCTGTCTCCCTCCTCTCTCTCTCTCTCTCTCTCTCTCTCTCTCTCTCTCTCTCACACACACACA
>OU015758.1:34859117-34878758 GCA_907169655.1 Acomys percivali
CACACACACACACACACACACACACACACACACACACACACACACACACACACACACACACACAGAGCCTAAGGATACCTTTCCCCTTATGTACAAAACAGTCCTTACGTTCCTGAAATTCTGCTGTTTTATACTTCACCAGGCTAGCTTATTTGTAGCTCTCCTTCCTTAGCTTATATATATTCTCTCTCTTCCTAATTCTAGCTTTCATTTATTTTTATTAAATTAACTTATTCAGATTACATCTCAATTGTTATCCCCTCACTTGTATCTTTCCGTTCCTCCCTCCCTCCCTCTTTCACCCTATTCCCCTCCCCTATGTCTATAACAGAAGAGGGCCTCCTTCTCCATCATATGGTCACAGCCTGTCAAATCTCATCCTGGTAGGCTGCTTGTCCTTTCTCTGAGCACCACCAGGTCTCCCCACCAGGGGGAAGTGGTCAAATAAGGGCCACCAGCATTCATGTCAGAGTCAGTCCCTGCTCTCCACATAATTGTGGAGAATGTGGTATCCATTGGCTAGATCTAGATGGGGGTTCTAGGTTTACTGTATGCATTGACTTTGGTTGGTACTTTAGTTTGAGCTGACCCACCTGGGTCCAGATCCACCAGCCTTAATGGTATTCTTGTAGTTTTCTAGGACCCTATGAATTCTTTTATTTCCCCAATCTTCCTTACATTGCTAACATAGAGTCCCAATAGGAAGTCACAGTATCTATCCCAATCTCTGGCTAAGTGAAGACTTTCAGGGGAAATGTCTGTTGGGCTAGTGTCCAATTATAAGTGAGTATATGCCATGTTCCTTCTGGGTCTCTGTTAACTCACTCAGGATGATCAATTCTAGTTCAATCCATTTGCCTGCAAATTTCATGGTTTCCTTGTTTTTAATAGCTGAGTAGTATCACATAGTGTAAATGCACCACAGTCTCCTTATCCATTCTTCGACAGAGGGACATCTAAGTTGTTTCCAGGTTCTGGCTATTACAAATAAGGCTGCTATGAACATGGTTGAGCATATGTCCTTATTGTGTGCTGGAGCATCTTTTGGGTATCTTCCAAGGAGTGGAATAGCTTGGTCTTGAGGTAGATCTATTCCCAGTTTTCTGAGAAAGCACCAGATAGATTTCCAAAGGGGTTGTACAAGTTTTCACTCCCCCAGCAAGGAAAGAGTATTCCCTTCTCTCCACATCCTCACCAGCATGTGGTGTCACTTGAGTTTTTGATATTAGCCAATCTCATGGGTGTAAGATGGAATTTCAGAGTCATTTTGATTTGCTTTTCTCTAATGATTAAGGACATTGAGCATTTCTTTAGGTGTTTCTCAGCCATTCGATATTCCTCTGTTGAGAATTCTCTGTTTAGTTCTGAGCCCCATTTCTCAATTGGGTTATTTGGTTTGGTGGTGTTTAATTTCTTGAGTTCTTTATATATTGTGGATATTACATCTTTGTCAGATGTAGGGTTGGTGAAGATCTTTTCCCAATCTGTAGGCTGTCGCTTTGTTTTGTTGACATTGTCTTCTGACTTACAAAAGCTTCTCAGCCTTATGAGGCCCCATTTATTAATTGTTGACCATAAGGCCTGGGGTGTTGGATCTCCTTTCAGGAAGTTGTCTCTTGTTCCAATGAGTCCCAGGCTCTTCCTCACTTTTCCTTCTGACAGATTTAGTGTCTCTAGGTTATGTTGAGGTCTTTAATCCACTTGGACTTGAGTTTTGTGCATGGTGAAAAATATGTATCTATTTGTATTTTTCTACATGTAGCCATCCATTTAGCCCAGCACCATTTGTTGAAGATGCTATCCTTTTCCATTGGATAGATTTGGCCTCTTTGTCAAAAAATCAAGTGTCCATATGTTTGTGGATTTATTTTGGGGTCTTCTATTCAATTCCATTGATCAACCAGCCTACTGTTATGCCAGGACCATGCTGTTTTAGTTACTGTTGTTCTATAGTACAGCTTGAGATCAAGTATGGATCTTCCTCTGAATGATCTTTTATTGAACAAGATTGTTCTAGCTATTTTGGGTTTTTTGCTTTTGTATATGAAGTTCAGAATTGATTTTTCAATGTTTTCAAAATTGTATAGGTATTTTGATTGGGATTGCATTGATTCTGTAGATTGATTTTGGTAAAATGGCCATTTTTAATATGTTAATTCTCCTGATCCATAAACAAGGGAGATCTTTACATCTTCTGATGTCATCTTCAAGCTCCTTCTTCAGAGATTTAAAGAATTTTTTTCAAACAAGTCTTTCACGTGATGTATAGAGTTACTCTTAGATATTTTATATTGCTTGTGGGTATTGTGAAAGGTTAGTGTCCCTAATTTCTTCAATGGCATATATGCCACAAAATTTGAAAATCAAAGGGAAATGAAATTTTTTCTTGATAATTTACACTTACCAAAATTGAACCAAGATCAGGTAAACAAATTACATAGTCCTATTTCCCTACAGAAATAGAAGCAGTCATTAAAAGTCTCCCAACCAAAAAAGTTCAGGGCCAGATGGTTTCAGTGCAGAATTGTACCAGACCTTCAAAGAACTAATACCAATACTCTTCAAGCTACTCCAAAAGATAGAAATGGCTGGAACATTACCAAACTCATTCTATGAGGCAACAGTCACATTGATACCTAAACCTCACAAAGACTCAACAAAGAAAGAGAATTTCAGACCAATTTCTCTTATGAACATTGGTGCTAAAATACTCAATAAAATACTCACAAACTGAATACAAGAACACATCAAAGATATCATTCTCCATGACCAAGTAGGCTTCATTCCAGGCATACATGGATGGTTCAATATACTTAAATTCATCACTGTAATCCACCATATAAACAAACTGAAAGAAAAAAATTACATGATCATCTCCTTAGATGCCCAAAAAGCATTTGACAAGATCCAAAACCCATTCATGTTTAAAGTTTTGGAGAAATCAAAGATACAAGGCATCCTAAACATAATAAAGGCTATATACAGCAAGCCAGTAATCAACATCAAATAAATGGAGCTAACCTCAAGGAAATTTATCTAAAATCAGAGGCCAGGCAAGGCTGCCCACTTTCTCCAAATTTCTTCAATGTAGTTCTTGAAGTTCTAGCTAGAGCAATATGACAACAAAAGGAGATCAAGAGGATCCAAATGGGAAAGGGAGAAGTCAAATTATCCTTATTGACAGATGATATGATAGTGTACATAAATGACTCCCAAAATTCCACCAGAAAACTCCTACAGCTGATAAACACCTTCAGAAAAATGATTGGATACAAAATTAGCTTTTAAAATGTGAGTAGCCTTCCTTATAAACATTTCTGTTTTACAATTAAAATAACCTTTTCATATTGGGGAAAGACTATTAAATAAAATTAATTCCAAATCAAAGTGAGGGGGTAACAATCCGGATGTAGTGTGAATAAATTATAAAAAAGTAAAAAGTAAAAAAAAAGATTCATAAGGCCCTTCAAAGAAAAAAATTTACACCAAATCATAAATTTAACAGCATTTACAAGGCATAACAAACACAAAGACATTTTATCTGTTCTATCAGAAATTCAGTATAAAATGTCAACCTACCTCTGCAAGGACATAATATGTATTTAGTCTCCTAAGGTAGAAAAATTAGTTGTAATTTTAATAGATATCATGGATATTTGACAATAAAAAGTTAAGAACAAGAAATTTATAGTAAGCATGTGTATTGTTTCTAATTTCACTGAGTTCCATCTATGTGCTAATGGATGGAGATATGTAACTTCCACCTAGAAGAGGGAGAATTTTTGGTTTCAGACATTATATTAAAATTGAAGGGTTGCAGAAATAAGAATCAAGTTGAATTTAGCTATACTATGAATTCCAAAGCAAATTATATATTTGATTATTGGAGTTTAAAGTTAAAAGTAAAAGAAAATGTTAAGTATTTTATAATCTTGGGGAAACATAAAAAAGAACCAATAAAGAAAATTTAATAAATGTGATTACATAAAATATTATATAAACAAAATTTTAACTAAAAATCATAAATAATATTTGAAGCCTATGTGAAAAAAATTATTAATATGAAAATTGTAAAATGATGAAATAATAAAAATAGTTTAAAATTTAGAAAGACAAATATATACATAAACATATTTAAAATGATTTGTTGAATATATAAAAAGTAACACAATATGCTCTATAAGAATATAAAAGCATAAATGTAAAAGAAAATATTTTCCATATCAGCAGTGGCAATTCAAACATAAACAATGGAGTGTTTTTGTTTAAATTAGTTTATTGTAGTGTTTTGTTAAATTCAGTTATGGTTCCTGTACCCCTGTACTAACCAATCACAATCTTCAGAACTTACTTGAGGGTGAGCACATAGAGAATGCCAAGGAGGAAAACTGACAAAGGTTAACTCTCAGAAGAAAGAGTTACAGTTACACAAAAACAAAAAAGTAGCAAGAACTAATTAGCCACAATGTATTGGTTGTGCTGAAATCAACTACAAAAAAATTTAATGAAGAGCAAATGCATACTCAGAATCAACAAATTCACCACCTGATATAACTTGATTGCATGTGTACTTACTATTCCTATATCATAAATGTACCTTTATAGCTTTTGGGACTCTATATATTTGAAATTTGGGCAAAATGATCAGTTTATATTGTGTAAAAACCTGACTTAATCATACAATAATGACCTAGGAATGGTTGGAGCTGCTGGCAGCTTATATTACCAATGGTATGCCATTGTGGAAGTCAAAGCTACATATCTGGCATAATGTATAAGTGCATAATGCTTGCATTGTGTTCAATGATGCTCAGAGGACATAGTGAAGTGAGTTTAATGTCAGATCTAGCTAACTTTGAAAAGTTGTAATATCTGTGTTCAAATCACAGAAGATGGATCAATTCCACAATAGGCAACATACAATTTAAATCAAAATCAACACTTCAGTAGATATATCCTATTTGTCAATAATTGACATATATATATATATATATATATATATATATACATCCTTATGTATATATGTAAATATATATATTTACATCCTTATGAAAATTTTGTTAGCAAAAGTTGGACATATTTTCTAGTTTGGTATAGTATTCCATTCTTCATAGATTACAGCCAACAGAGACCTCCTATTGACAGCAGTATTTTCACTTAATTAATTAAATTGGTGCTAAAATATGTTTACTGCAATATTTTTTGTTTTTAAAATATATTTTATTAATTTATTCATATTACATCTCAATTGTTATCCCATCCCTTGTGTCATCCCATTTTCCCCTTACTCCCCTTCCCTATGACTGTGTGAGGGGGACATCTTCCCCATGTATATACTCATAGGGTATCAAGTCTCTTCTTGGTAGCCTCACTCAGAGGAATAAATCAATATTTTTAATTTAATCCAAAAAGAGATACAACCCAAATCCTATATGACTTTTTTTCAACATAATTTTTATTCTCTGAAGATAAGTTCATTTTATTCGTTATATCTCAAATATTCCAACAACATAATCACGTAGTTGCATCTGCGCGTGTGTAAGTGTACAGGCTGCTATTAAAGAACAGTGAATATATATTTGAATTACAAGCTAGCGTTTTGGAGACCAAAAAGACTTGATTAGTTCTAACAATACTAGTTTTTCAAACTAATCTGGGTATGTAATTTAACTATTACCTTTTATTTTAAAACTCAATTTACTTGTCTTTAAACTTGAATGATAGTAGCCTATCTCACTGTGAGAGGTTGGATATGAAAAGACACAAATTAAAACACATTCACACATTTCCTCTTACCATAATCAGCACTGAGAAAATGCTTCCTACGCATTGTCATATCCAAACATAAAGATATCGCTGAATTTTGACAAGATTCATTTTCTGTAAGTTATCTTTTCTGCTAAGGAAACAGGAAAATAACCCAGCTACGTTTTAAGAGCATGTTGCCTGGAGTCTACATAGTGCTGTAGTTTCTTCATTGATATAGGTGATATATATGAGGCTGTGTAATATGTGTCCATATCAATAGATCAGAAATAAGAAATACTATTTAATATAACAGCATGACTCTAAGATTTGGAATTTCAAAATTGCTTCAGTTATATTAAAATCCATATCAAGATGGTTCAACATTGATCCTTGATATAATTCTTTAATACATAGATTATTATTTCTCTTTTCTTAGCCATTAGAGGACATCTTGGTTAAAAATAGAATCAGTAAAATATGCTTTATTTACTTAGATTATACGATCAGCATATTTCAGTGCAGTCCTGGGCACATATTTCTCAGTGAAGCTGAAATGTCTAAGGTGGAGTTGCTGATGCCTGATGTTGTATCCTTACATAGCGAAAGCTGTGACAAAAACACAAGGAAGGACAAATGGCATAACCACACACAGCAGAAGAGTGAAAGAGTGACCTCATGGAAGTCTTCTGGAGAGTCCATTCATAAGTCAGAACCCTCAAAACAAACTCCCTCCAGAAGGCTGTACATCCATGCTCTGTGGTGCTGAATGACAGGTATCCAACACAACAGTTGTTCAAGAACATATTGTATATATGTTGTATATAGTTGACCATTTTAGAAAGGAAAAATAAGATGGCAAGTGGTGACACATGCTTTTAATCATAGCACTGGGGAGGGAGAGGATGATCTTTGTGAGGTCAAGGCTACAGTGGTCTATAGAGAAAGTTCTAGAATGACCAGGCCTCACAGAGAAATCCTGTCTCAAGAATCAGATTCATTCCTTAGATTTTTACATTAGTTATGATATTTTCAAAATTTCTATAGCAAATATAAACAAGTTATATTTGAAATTTTCTCAAATATGCTCAAGGAGAAGTCATCAATATAATACTAAAGAACAACTTTATAAATACATTTTTAAATATACACAAAACACTCTCCAAGATGAGTTCATAACCTGTTCTGCTATCAGTGGGGCCTATAGGAACAATGTTAGTTTAGATTGTCCTTTAGCCTCTGCCCAAACTAAACTCACATGATTGTGAATATATGTGTTTGTTAATAATATTTGTACAGATTTATTTACTCTCTTATTTGTGTGCACCCGGGGAAAGATATGAGTAATGTATGCATGCAGTTGCCTTCAGAGACTGACAGGAAACAGCTGACCCTTTGCAACTGAAATTACAGGGAGTTGTAAGCCACCTATTCTGGGTACTAATAAGGAACTCAGGCCCTCTGCAAGATCAGTCAGAGCTCTTAACCATTATGTCTCTCCAGCTGGAGTTAAAAATATTTTAATGAATGACTAAATGCCATCCTGAACTTGACCTTCAAAAGACTGCAAGATCTTGTATTGCCCTCAATAAACCATGTGCCTTCTCTGACTGTGAACTTTTGAGTCATTCTGAACTTAACTAATGTTATAACCTGGCTAGAAGCAATTTTCTTGTAATCTAACAAGTCATACCAATAAGCAAAAGCACTAGTTTCTTCAGGACTGTGATTTAAATATCAGAATTTTGTTTGTAAACATAACCATTCACTCATTTTTAAAGTTAAATGTTGCAGGAATGCAACAGAGAAGACAAAAAACCCATAAATATAAAATGAAGAATTACATAAATTTATTTTCCTTTTGGTGAACAACAAAGTCAAATTAGTTTATAATGGAGAAATATTTGAAAGTGTACTACTAGACCACGCTCTCTTCCAACTCTTGTATTTCCAGTGCTAATCACCTTGAAGACCTTAGAATTACATCTATTACCTAGGTGTCTGAGAGAGGAACACATTAATTAATTCATGTCTTGGAAGAAAACTCATTTATTTATAAGTGAAGAACAAAGAGTAACTCTTCCACTAATAAATTAATCACTATTTGACAATAAAAGATACTTAGAAGTTATCAAAAACAAGTGACCACTGTCACATGAGAATGGTAGAATGAAAGTTTCTCAAGTCTCTTCTTTACCAGGAGGTAAATTCTGTAAACATTACTGGAAAGACTTCCCTTCCTTTAAATGACAGTGATATTTCTGTTCATGTACTTTTTCAAGGAAAGTCAGGTAAAAAGCCCAGCAGCAGACTCCTCAGACAAGTCATCTGTGGATATGGGTGAAGCTGAAGTGCCTACTGATGGGTCCAATGTTGTCTTGCAAGAGGTGAGAACAATACAGCTTTTCTTTACAGAAAACTTTTGATTCCTATACAGAAACACATTTGAATATTGTTTTCAACAATTAAATAATTATTAATGGAATTACTTTGGGAAAATAATATAACATTATGGGAAATTATATCTTAAAATCTATTGGGTTTGCTCATTTTACATTACTCTTCTTGGGACTGTTTCTCACTGAGTTACCAAATAGACAAAACAATAATAGAAATATTTCTCAAACAATTAAAAAACATCTGACAACATTTTTGAGTGTAACAAACATGCTTACAATGCTCCCTTTTCATCAGAGATTTGGAATTAATTTAAGCAAAAAAAAAAAAATATATATCCTCAAATTTCTTGTCTGGGAAAATAATATGCACAAGAAAAAAATTAAGTACTAAACATCATTAAATAAAACTGTCTAGTGCGCACTACATATTGAATACATTATAATGGTTTTTCCTAACGTATATACTTTTAGTTCCTAAAACAAGTTTCTCTTTCGAAAACAGAGAATTGGATTTTTAAGGATAAATCTTCATCAGGTTCTATTGTTCCAATGAAGAATCTTGGGAGGGAATCCCAAAATATCTCCATACATCATGTCTTATCATAAACACTTTTTAGTTGTAAATGGTCTCTATGATAGAATAAATGCCATAATGTGTTGCAATAGAGAGCAGACATGTTATAGATATACAGAGCATATGAAAGACAATTTAGTGCTTCCTGCTAGCCTGCATTTCATCTTACCCTTTGCTGTCTATGGACTATTCATCAGCATTACCATGCCCTGAAATCGCCTTTGAAATTTTAATCAATTTAACATTGGTGTATCTATAGATTACACGGAATAACTTTTGCTGTCTCTTCCAAGCACCTTTGTCATATGAATGGCTTATAGCCTTCATATTTCTCAATATGAATTTGTACGTATCCTTCTATCTCAATCTTGTTTTCAAAGGACAAGGTGGAAGATGACAGTGCTAATGAAGATTAACTGAAAGACTAATTATTTAGTCACTGGTTAGGGGATGAGGCATAGAGCTAAATCTTTCTGTCACGAATATTCATAACTAGTTCAGTTTAAATGCCAGATTTATGAGAATAAATGATCCATCTCTATCATATGCTGGATGTTTTATTTAAGGCAGGTTCTGAAGAATCTTAATTTTTCTTGAAAAGTCAGTCCCTCTCTATCAATCCTAGGCCACTGTTCTTTGTACATTCACATGTCTTACATGTACTTAACTATGAAAATTTAAACTTACTTTAGAGTGGATACAATATATTAGAAATCTCTGTATTTTCATCTCTAATGATGTTATTAATATAGTGAAAAGACTAATTTAATTGGTAATAAGATTGTGCATCATAAAGCCATTACATATGTAATACTAATTTGTAGATTTACTTTATTTTATACTTATCGACATTTGATAAGAATTCAATTAAAAATATCTACTATTAAATTAGCACATAATTTAAAAGTTGACTTTATCATATCAACTGACTATAAGAAATAATAAAAAAAAAAACTTTATTGTAATTTTACCTTTCATCAAGATTGTCTGATTATGCTATTCCAAATTAAGATGATGAATACATTAATTGAGAAGATATTTTTATTTCTGTAGCTAGGTATAAATATAGTATTATTCATTTCTTTTGTAAATATTTTAATAATTTATTCATATTACATCTAAATGGTTATCACATCCCTTGTATCCTCCCATTTCTCCCTCCCTCCCATTCTCCCCTTACTCTCCTCCCCTATGACTGTCCCTGAGGGGGACCTCTTCCCCCTGTATATGCTCAAAGGGTATCAAGTCTCTTCTTGGTAGCCTGTTATCCTTCCTCTGCATGCCACCAGGCTTCCTCATGCAGGGGACATGGTCAAATATGGGGCTCCAGAGTTCGTGTGAAAGTCAGCTTCCACTCTCCACTCAACTGTGGAGAATGTACTGTCCATTGGCTAGATCTGGATAGGGGTTTGAAATTTACTGCCTGTATTGTCCATGGCTGGTGCCACAGTTTGAGCAGGACCCCTGGGCCTAAATCTACCTATCATAATGTTCTTCTTGTAGGTTCTAGGACCCTCTAGATCCTTCTACTTTACCAATCTCCCATGCTTCTCTCACCTAGAGTCCTAATAAGATGTCCTCCCCTCTGTCCCAGTTTCCTGGCCACAACAAGAACATTTGCTCAACCATGTTGATAGCAACCTTATTCATAATAGCCAGATCATGGAAACAGCCTAAGTGTCCCTCAGTAGAAGAATGAATAAAGAAACATTTACACTATGGAATACTACTCAGCTATTAAAAACAAGGAATTCCCGAAATTTGTGGACAAATGTGGTGAACTAGAAATGATCATAAGGAGTGAGTTAACTCAGAAGCAGAAAGAGTCAAATGGTGTTAATCATTTCTATAAAAACAAATAAATTTATTTAAAGAAATATATTTTCAGTTACATATAAATGAAAAGAAAATTATGTTATTTAATTTTGGACAATTTAATTATAAGTCTTTATTTATTTTGCCTACATAAACATCTGCATATGGTTTACATACTTGACACTTGCTGAGGCCAGAAGAGAGCATTAGATTCCTTGGAAGTAGAGTTACAGAAAAATATGAGCTGCCATGTGAGTGCTAGGAATCAAAGCTGATTCTCTGAATCAGTGTTCTAAAACATGAGCCATCAAACCTCTGAAGATAAGTGCCTATGCCTATTCCTTTATATGTATTCTAAAACACCAATAATCTGTAGTGTGAATTTTACAGCTTTATTAAGCCAGGAAACATTGAAAGTCATAAAGAAGTATGAATATTTTTAGCCTCTATAGACAGACCTGAGGGTGGCTATGATGAAAAGGAACACTCAGCAACTCATTTCCACAAATAATTCAAGTGATATTATCATGAATAAATGAGAAAAATAATTAATCTTGTGTTTAATTATGACCCCTTAAGCACAATTCAAAGTTTATAATTATGCAATTTAATTATCAGTTTTACTTGGACATGTGATTTTAAGTTGGAAATATTTATCTAAGTACCACCAAGAGTCACTAAATGTGTTTGTGTCAATTGTTATCATAATATCTCATGATTTTAAGTAAATTTCCCCTAGGGTAAAGACTTACCTTGTGTGGATTATTGTACTATGATCCTTGAAGGTTAATATTCTAATTCACTGTGACACATACAAGTCACTGGGTCTTGGACATCTCATTTTAAGAAAGATATTTCAAATAAGGTAACCCTACCCCTGTCCTTTTTGTATTGTGTTTATTTCCACTTGACCAATCCTTTCAAATTCAATTATGAACTGAGAAGATCAATACCTCCCCACTCCCCCTAAAGGAATACCCTCTCTTGGTATCTCTTTCTTGTGTAACATCATTCTCCTCACACAGCCTAAGCATGACCCTGAATCTCTTCTATAAAAATAATAAAAATGGAAGATAAAATGCAATTTATAATTTGCCTTAAGTGAACTCACATTAAGCAAGCAGAAGTATTGATAGCATGTAGTAGCATTAGTAGAATGCGGGGGCATGCATGCAGGGACATTGGTAGCATGCAGCAGCATTGTTAGAGTGCAGGGGCATTGGGAACATACAGTGTTTGGCATTTTGTTTGTTTCTTAGAGTTTTGTTGCTCATAAATAAAGTTCAATGAGTATATGTGGGTGAAACATTCCAAATATTTTATGGAATGTAGATAATGAAAAAGAAAAGTGTAGACATAAGGTTATTGTGTAGTTTAGATGCTGATTTCTGGTTGCAGGCCTTGTTCTGAAAATTTACTGCCTACAGGTTGTATAAACTCTGATCCCCAACTGTCTCACTGATGTACCAATAAAGCAGCTTACAGACAATTGATGAGCAGTGGAAAGAATAGGGCTGGACTTCCAGCCAGCCAGGGAAGGAGGAAGTAGGAGATTAAGCCAGGGGGAAAAGTCCAGGAAGATCAGGAGGAAAACTACAAAGCCAGGAAAGCTGCAAAGTTCAAGTATCACTGGAATGGTTGCTGGGAGTAAGACAAAATAGCAGAGACGGTAAAGAACAATGTTTTTCTTAATTAATTGATTTATTCAGATTACATCTCAATTGTTATCCCCTCACTTTTATCTTCCCATTCTTCCTTCCCTCCATTTTTCACCCTATCCACCTCCCCTAAGTCTGTGACAGAAAGGGACAATCTCCCCCACCATATGGTCACAGTCTTTCAAGTCTAATCCTGGTAACCTGTTTATCATTTCTCTGAGTAACACCAGGTCTCCCCACTAAGGGAAATTGGCCAAATAGGGGACACAGGAGTCCATGTCAGAGTCAGTCCCCACTATCCACACAACTGTGGAGCACATGTCCTGTCCATTAGCTAGATCTGAATAGGGGTTCAGTGATTATTTCATGTATTGTCCTTGATTGGTGTAGTAGTTTCAGCACAACCCCCTGGGTTTATATCTGTCCACCATGATGTTCTTCTTATAGGTTTCTAGGGCCCTCTGGACACTTCTATTTCCCCATTTTCCAATACTTCTCTCACCTAGAGTCCCAATAGGAAGTCCCAATATCTATCCCAAAATCCTGGTAAATGAAGACTTTCATGGGGCACTCTTTTAGGCCTAGTGTCCAATTATAAGTGAGTATATGCCCTGTGTATCCTTCTGGGTCTGGGTTAACTAACTCAGGTTGATCATTTCTAGTTCCATCTATTTGCCCCCAATTTTCAGGATATCCATTTTTTAAAAAAATAGCTGAGTAGTATTCCATAGTATAAATGCACCACAGTTTTTTAATCCATTCTTCTACTGAGGGACATCTAGGTTGTTTCCAGGTTGTGGTTATTACAAATAAGGCTGCAATGAACATGGATTTCCATAGTGGTTGTACAAGTTTGCATTCCCACCAGCAACGAAGGAGTGTTCCCCCTCTCCACATCCTCACCAACATGTAATGTCATTTCAGTTTTTGATATTAGCCATTCTGATTGTTGTAAGATGGAACCCTAGAATTGTTTAAATGCATTTCTTTAATGACTAAAGATGTTGAGCATTTCTCTAAATGTTTCTCAGCCATTCGATATTCCTCTGTTGAGAATTCTCTGTTTAGTCTGAGCCTCATTTCTTAATTGTCTTATTTGATTTGGTGGTGCTTAATTTCTTGAGCTCTTTATATATTTTGGATATTAGACCTTTGTTAGATGTAGGGTTGGTGAAGATATTTTCCCAGTCTGTAGGCTGTCATTTTGTTCTGTTGACATTGTATTTTGCCATACAGAAGCCTCTCAGCCTCATGAGGTACAATTTATTAATTGTTAACGTTAAGGCCTGGGTAGTTGGAGTTCTGTTTAGGAAGTTGTCTCCTTTGCCAATTAGTTCCAGGCTCTTCCTCAATTTTTCTTCTAACAGATTTGGTGTGTCTGGTTTTATGTTGAGGTCTTTAATCTACTTGGACTTGAGTTTTGTTCCCTGATTCCAAGAGGTAAGGGCCTTGACCTATACTCACACAATAAGAATTTACTCTAAACAACCAGTAAAAGACACCAGAAGCTACCTCCCAACATCAGAGACAACAAGATGATGAAAAGCTAGCGTAAAAACACAAACAGCAAAAACCAAAATAATATGGCATCTCCAGATGCCAGGTATCCTAGAGAAAGCAACCCTGAGAAATCAAACACAATTGAAATACAAGAAAATGACCTCAAATCCTTAGTAATGAGGATGATAATGGAGGAAAGAAATAAAATATGTAAACAAATGCAGGATGATGCAGCCAAACAGGTTGAAGATATGAAGAAGCCTATAGAGAGTCACTGGAAAAAATTCATGAAATTACATACAATCATATGAAGGAAATCAATAAAACAGTTCAAGAGCTGAAGATGAAAGTGGAAACAATGATAAAGGCATAGACAGAAGAAATATGAGAATGAGAGAACTTAGAGAAGAAAGCAGGCAATATAAAAGTAAGCTTCTCTAACAGAATTCAAGAGATGGAGGAACGAATCTTGGGACTAGAAAATAAAATCGCAAAACTTGAAGCAATCATCACAGAAATTGTTAATCTGAAAATTTCTTAATACCAAACATCCAGGAAATCAAGGACATCATGAAAAGATGAAACCTGAGGATAATAGGCATTGAGGAAAGAAAAGACGTCTGACTCCAAGGCCCAGAAATATTTTCAACAAAATCGCGGAAGAAAATTTCCCCAAATTAAAAAAGGAGATCCACATAAACATACAACAGGCCTACAAAACATCAAATAGAATAGACCAGAAAAGAAAATCTTCACACTACATAATAATCAAAATACAAAATATACAGAACAAATAAAAAATATTAAAGGCAGCAAGGGAAAAGGGCCAAGTAACATATAATGCCAACCCTTCAGAAGAACAATCTTAAGCTGTGTAAGATTGTGTTGTGTACCCTTGCATTATATAAAAGCTCGATTATTTGTGTGATAGCCAGGTTAATAAATAAGCTTAGAGAAACAAACACTGTTTTACAAAAATAATTTCAACAAAGAAGCAGTAGAAAAGTTTTAAGAGTTTTTCCTTTTGGACTATATATTCATTTCCCTTTGCTTCTGTAACAAAATGCTAGAATTTAGGGACTTAAAACAAGTCTATCTTCTCACAGTCTTGGAAGTCAGAAATCTGAAGTGTCTTTCACAGGTCTGAACCCACAAGGCTGCCAGGGCTGTTCCTTATGGAAGCTCTATAGGAGGATCTGTTTCCTTGCCTTTTCTGGCTTTTCAGGACAATTTGAATTCCTTCACTCAAAACCTTTCATTTTCCCAGCCAGAGGGACATATGGAGCCCTCACACCCACTCTCTGCCTCCCTTGCCTCCCTCTTCCACTTCTACGATCCCTTATGATTGAACTCAATACATGGGAAAGACTACACAGAATATTGCATATCTCCAAATATTGTTTTTCAACACCCGTTCATGATAAAAGTCCTGGAGAGATTAGGGATACAAGACACTTACTTCAGCATAATAAAGGCATTTTACAGCAATTCCAAAGCCAACATCAAACTAATGGAGAGAAAGTCAAAGCAATTCTATTAAAATCAGAAATAAAATAAGGTATTTATTTTTGTATTTGAAGCTTTATCTACAATAACACTACTGAAGATAGCAAAGGGGTGCTATTTGGAAAAAGAAATCAAAATATCTGTGTTTATAGATGATAAGATAGTATACGTAAGTCACCCAAAAATATTGACCATGAATTTAAAAAAAGATGAGAAACACTTTTTGAAACATAGTGAAATGACAATTAACTCACAAAAATCATAGTCCTCCCATATGCAAATGAGAAATGGATTGGGAAAGAAATCAGTGAAAGAATGCCCTTCAGAATACCCTTTAAAATATTAGCTTTCTTTTTAAAAACTAATTTACTTATTCACTTTTTATTCCAACCATAGCCTCCTCTCTCCTCGCTTCCATGTACCACCCTTACTTTCTCTTCCCCATATCATTCCTCACCTACATCTCAGGGAAGGTCAGCACTCCCACCTGCCCATCCCAGCATGTCAGGTCACATCAGGACAGAGTGTATCCTTTATCATGGTTGCCTGGTAAAGGTGCTCCACCAGGAGGAAGTGAACAAAAGCATGCAAGAAAGTCCTCGTCAGAGACATGCCCCTCTCTGCTTACTAGGGGACCCACATGAAAACCAAGCTGCCCATATGGTACGTTTGTGTGAGGGGCCTAAGACCAGTCCATACAAAGTCCTTGGTTGGTGTTTCAATTTCTGCCAAATATTGTTTTTTGTGCCTATGCTACTTGACTCTATTGGTCTTCTTGTGGAACTCTCCTGTTCCCTCTGTCTCCTTCTATCCTTTCTCCCACTCTTCCATAAGGTTCTGTGTACTCTGCCCATTGTTTCTCTGTGAGTCTCAGCATGTGTTTTGATCTATTGCTGGGTGGGCCCTCTCAGAGGACAGCTATGTTAGGCTCTTATCTGCAAGTACAGCAGAGTATCGTTAATAGTGTTAGAGGTTGGCTCTTAATTTCTGTTTTTTCTTTATCCCTGCCCACATTTTAGGCAGGGTAAATTTTGGGTCAGAACTTTTGTGTGTGGTTGGTGTTCCCTTCCCTCTACGAGGAGTCCTGTCTGATTAGATGGTGGCCTTTTCAGTCAGCTAGAGCCACCCCCATATCCTTCCAAAAGCCTACCTTCTCCTAGTCTTCCAGCATGTTTCAGATATATTCCAGGCCATGGATTCTCTTCTCTGCCCAAGCCTGTTCTACCCACATTAGGTTCTCACACTCATTTCCTTCGGCATGCGTTCTTTTATCCTGTTCCTTTTCCTCAAGCACTTTTTCTATTCTATTTCCCCTTCTCAGTGAGATTCATGCCCTCCTTGTTACTTAGCTTCTTTGGGTCTGTGAATTATAACATGCTTATCTTGTACTATATGGCTAATACACACTTATAACTGAGTATATACCATGTGTGTCTTTTGGAGTCTGGGTTACAGCATTTAGGATGTTCTTTTCCTGATCATCCACTAACCTGCAAATTTCATGATTTCCTTGTAGTGGATATAAACATGTTTTTGTTTTGATCCAAAGTGTAGGATGTGAAGCAGAATTGTGTGAGGGCTCACGATGTTTGTCCACTAGAAGGAGAACAGTGACATGTAGGGACATGGTTTTTGTGAGAAGAGATATATTTGATCCCAAAGCCAGATTCTTGGCTGTTGTTCTTTTCATCACTTCCAATAACTTGGCTGTTCATCGCTTCATGATGCTCCTAGAGAGAAATGCTACAAAAAATCTTCTAGGCTCTGTGTTCCAGATAATGCTATTGCAGCTGCTTTCACTGAATTTCTCATTTACTGTATAACAGGCCTGCTAGAATCCTGACAATGAAGATGAATCTACTCAGGAAACTTAGTTTTAAATGGTGTACTTCTCCCATCCCAATTAACCTCTTTTCCCTCCTATTAGGTAGCTGGGTTGGAAGGGAGGTGTAGGCATATAGAACACCAATTAAAATAGGTTTTTAAAATACCAAAAGCCTACATTTCCTTGTTTTAATAGCTTAGTAATATTCAATTGTCTAAATGCACCAGTTTCTTTTCTTTTTTTTTTCTTTCTATCTTTTTCTTTCTCTTTTTTCTGAGACGGGATTTCTCTATGGAGTTCTGGCTTCCCTGGACTCACTTTGTAGACCAGGCTGGCCTCAAACTCACACAGATTCACCTGCCTCTGCTTCCAGAGTGCTGGGATTAAAGGCATGTGCCACTACTCCCGATACCACGATTTCTTTATCCATTCTTTTGTTGTGGAACATCTAGATTGTTTCAAATGTCTGGCTATTATGAACAAAGCTGCTATGAACATGGCTGAGCAAATGGCTTTGTTTTATGGTGCAGATACTTCGGGTATATATCCAGGAATAATATAGCTGAGTGCTGATATGGAGCTATTCCCAATTTCCTGAGAAACTTTCAGATTGGTTTCCACAGTTGTTACACAAGTTGCAATCCCACCAGCAATGGAGGACGGTTCCCTTCTCCACATCCTTACCATCATTTGTTGTTTCTTGAGTTTTTGTCTTAACCATTCTCACATGTGAAGAATGGAATCTCAGAATTGTTTTGATTGGCTTTTCACTGATTACTAATGACATTGAGCAATTGGGCAATAAGTGTTTCTCACCCATTCAATATTCCTCTCTTGAGAATTCTCTGTTTAGCTTTGTACCCACTTTTTAAATTGTATTGTTTGGTGTGCCATTGTTTTAATTTCTTGAGTTCTTTATATATTTTGGATACTAGCCCTTTGTCAAATGTAGGGTTGATGAAGATCTTTTCTCAATCTGTGGGCTGGCTTATTGTTCTGTGGGCACTGTCCTTTGCCTTTCAGAAGCTTTTCAATTTCAAGAGATACCACTTATTAATTGATGATCTTAGAGCCTGAGTTGTTTGTGTTCTGGTCAGGGAGTTGTCTTCTATGCCAATGAATTCAAGGCTCTTCCCATTTTTTACTCTAATGGAACTGCAAGAGAAGATGACTTGTGGATTTGTATTAAGGGCTTTGATCCACTTTGACTTGAGTTTCATTCAGGGTGGTAAATATGGATATATTTGCATTTTTCTATGTGTGGACTTTCCATTAGACTAGTACCATTTAGTCAAGATGCTACTATTTTTCCACTGTACATTTTTGGCTTCTTTGTCAAAATTGGTGTGTCTGTATGTATATGAGTTTTATCTGGGTTTTCAATTCTATTCCATTGATCAACCAGTCTGTTTCTGTTTCCATGCCAATACCATGCATTTTTTTATTACTGTACTGTGGTACAGCTTGAAATTAGGAATGGAGATAATTCCAGAAGTTCTTTTGTTGTACATGGTTTGTTTTTTGTTGTTGTTGTTGTATGGTTGGTTGGGTTTTTTTTTTGTTTTGTTTTGTTTTGTTTGTTTATGGTTTGGTTTTGTTATGTTTTTTTCATTTCAATGTTAGTATTGTTTTTTTCAAGCTCTCTACAGAATGTTGAAATTTTGGTAGGAATTGCAATGCCTCTTTAGATTGCTTTGGTAAGATGGCCATTTTTTCTATGTTAAGCCAACATATCCATGAGCATTGGAGATCTTTCCATCTTCTGATATCTTCTTCAGTTTCTTTCTTTGGAGATGTGAGGTTCTTTTCATACAGGTCTTTCACTTGTTTGAAACTATGCCATGATACTTTATATTATTCCTTGTTATTGTGAAGGTGTTGTTTCCCTAATTTCTTTCTCAACCCATTTATATTATGTATACAGGAAGACTGCTTTTTTTTTTTTTAAGGTTAATTTTGTATTCAGCAACTCTGCTGAAGGTGTTTATCAGCTGTAGGAGTTCTATGGCAGATTTTGTGGTCACTTATGTATACTATCATATCATTTACGAATAATAATGCTTTGTAGTTTTTCTTTCCAATTTGGATACCTTTGATATCATTTAGTTGTCTTATTACTCCAGGTAGAACTTCAAGAACTATATTGAAGAGATACAGAGAGAGTGAGCAGCCTTGTCCTGTCCCTGATTTCAGTGGAATTGTTTTAAGTTTGTCTCCATTTAACTTTATGTTGGCTATTGTCTTGCTGTATATTGCCTTTTATTTGTGTGTTTAGGCATGTGTCTTCTTTGACCTTTGAAAGACTTTAAACATGAAGGACTATTGGATTTTTTTCAAAATCTTTTTCAGCATCTAATGAGATGATCGTATGTTTTTTTTCACTTTGTTTGTATGGTGGATTATGATGACAGATTCTCGTATGTTGAAACATCCCTGCTTTCCTGGGATCAAGCCTACTTGATCATAGTAGATGTATTCCTGGGTTTTGTTTGTGAGTACTTTATTGAGTACTTTTGCATCAGTGTTTATAAGGGAAGTTTGTCTGAAATCTTCTTTCTTTATTGTCCGTGTGTGTGTGTGTGTGTGTGTGTGTGTGTGTGTGTGTGTGTGTGTGTGTGT
>OU015758.1:34878768-34893358 GCA_907169655.1 Acomys percivali
TGTGTGTGTGTGTGTGTGTGTGTGTGTGTGTGTGTGTGTGTGTGTGTTTTAAGTATCAAAGTGATTGTGCTTTCATAGAATGAGTTTGTCAATCTTTCTTCTATTTCTATTTTGTGGAGTAGTTTGAGGAATATTGCTATAAGCTCTTCTTTAAAAGTCTGCTAGAATTCTACCCTAAAACCATCTGGGCCTGGGCTTTTTTTGGTTGGGAGATTTTAATGACTACTTCTAATTCCTTAGGGGTTATAGGGTTATTTAAATTATTTACCTCATCTTGATTTACCATTGATAATTAGTATCTTCCCAGAAAACCATCCATTTCATTTTAGATTTTCCATTTTATGGCATACAGGCTTTGGGAGTACTACCTAGTGATTTTTTGACTTTCCTCAGTATGTGTTGTTATGCCTCGCCTCCCATTTAACATTTTGTTAATATGTATACTCTCCCTCTGTCTTTTAGTTAGATTGGCTATAGGTTTGCCTACCTTGGTGATTTTATAAAAGAAGCAGCTCTTTGTTTTGTTAATTTTTTGTATTTTCCTTTTTGTTTCTATTTTATTGATTTCTGCCTCTCAGAGTTTGATTATTTCTTGCTGTCTAGTTCTCTTCTGTGGGTTTGGTTCTTTTTGTTCTAGAGTTTTCAGTGTGTTTTAAATTGTTTGTATGAGATATTTTCAACATGCTTATTAAGGCTCTTAGTGCTATGAACTTTCTTCTTAGCACGGCTTTAATAGTGTCCAATAAGTTTGGATATGTTGTACCTTCATTTTCATTGAAATGTACAAAGTCTTTAATTTCTTTCTTAATTTTATCTCTGTCTCAGCGGCCACTGTTGTTCAGTTTCCAAGATTTTGTAACCATTCTGTTGTTGCTGCTGTTGAACTCTAGCTTTAACTCATGGTGGTTCAATGGAATACAAGGGGTTATTTCAATGTTCTTGTATCTGTTGGTGTTTGCTTTGTGGCTGAGCATGTGGTCAATTTTTGAGAAGGTTTGGGAGGTGCTGAGAAAAAGTATATTCATTTGTATTTGGCTGGAATTTTCTGTAAATATATTTTAGGTCTAACTGACTCATAATGTTGGTTAGTTTCATTATTTCTCTGTTTAGTTTCTGTCTCAATGATCTATCTGTTGGCGAGAGAAGTGTGCTCAAGTCTCCTACCATTACTGTGTGCAGGTTGATGTATGATTTGGGCTTTAGTAATGTTTATTTTACAAATGTGGGTGCCCTTGCATTTGGGCCATATATATTAAGAATTGAGATGTCATCCTGGTGCATTCTTTCTTTGATGAGTAGTAAGTGCTCTTCCCCATATTTTTGGGTTAATTTTTGTTGAAAGTCTATTTTATTAGGTATTAGAATAGCTACTCAAGATTGCTTCTTTTATCTGTTTTCTTGGAAAACATTTTTGAGCCCTTTATTCTGAGGTAATGTTTGTTGCTAATGTGTGTTTCTTGAGTGCACCATAATGATGAATACTGTTTTTGCAACCTTTCTGTTAGTCTCTCTTTTTATTGGTTAATTTAGACAACTGATGCTGAGTCATTACTCAAAGACTGTTAATACCTGTTATTTTGATGTTGATGATGATGATGATATGTGTGTGTTGTGGATACTTTCCTCCTCCTCCTCCTCCTTCTTCTTCTTTTCTGGTGTGAATTTATTTATTGTATGTGTTTTCTTGGATGTAGTTACCCTAGTTTTGCTGGAGCTTTCCTTCTATTTTCTGTATGGCTGGATTTGTGGATAAATATTGCTTAATTTGGTTTTGTCTTGGAATATCTTGTTTTCTTTGTCTATGGTGATTGAGAATTTTTCTGGGTACAATAGTCTGGGCTGATATCTTTGTTTTGATTATTATATGCTGGGAAGATTTTCTTTTCTGGTCCAATCTAATTGGTGTTCTATATGTTTCTCATATGTTTATAGGCATCTTTTTCTTTAGGTTGGGAAAGTTTTCTTCTATGATTTTGTTAAAGATATTTCTGGTCCTTGGAGGTGGGACTCTACCTTCTTCTATTCCTACTATCCATAAGCTACGTCTTTTCATAGTATCTCAGATATCTTTAGTCATTTTGTGTCAGGAGTTTTTAGCTTTAACCTTTTCTCGGACTGATGCACCAATTAATTCTGATATATCTTCTATATCTGAGATTCTCTATTCCATCTCTTAAATTCTGTTTAAGATGCTTCAATCTTTTATTCCTGTTCTCTTCCCTAGTTTTTTAGTCTCCAGGATTCCTTCAGATTGTGCTTTCTTTATTGCTTCTACTTCTATTTTCAGGTCTTGAACAGTTTTATCCATTTCCTTCACCAGTTTAATTGTGTTTTCCTGTATTTTTTAAGGGGTTTATTCATTTTTACCTTAAAGGCCTCTATCATATTCATGAGACTGGACTTAAGGTTGTTTTCTTTTTCCTCAGCTGTGTTGAGATATCTTGGGCTTGCTGTAGAATGATACTTGGGTCCTGGTATTGACATATTGCAAAGGCCCTTGTTATTTGTGTTCTTACACTGGGCTTTAGCCATTTGGTTGTTTCTGGTATTGGCTGGTGGTCCCTGGGAATCCACGTAGGTGTGGGGTCCAGCAGATGAAGGGTGCAGGGGCCAGGCATAGCTCATATCTTCTGTGTTTGCCCTGAAGCCTGATAGTCTCTAGGGTCTATAGGCCTCTATCTTATCACGTGGCCACAAAGATTCCCTAGAGATGGGGCACAGGACCAAGGAAGGGAGCACTGGGAAAGGGAGGGTCTCTCTGCTGCTATGTGTCCATAGAGGACAAAGCAGGATGGGAATTCTAGTGTGCAGGATCTCTCATGGTGGTCGCTGATAGCCATGTGTTGCCCATGTGGACACCAAGGTATGCCAGGGATAGAGGTACTGGTATCCCTGGGGTAAGCTTGCCTCCAGGAATTCAGGTAGTAGTGACATCCAGTGTGTGCACAGTGACCTTGTGCATTCAGGGGCTGATTTGTAGAGATTTCATCTGTCTTCCCCAAGTGGCTTCCTTTGGCTTCTAGGGATGGGTCATTGGACATGGAATGCGGTGCACAGGGTATGGGTGGTTCTCTCTGTTACTAAGATTGCTGGAAGGATAGAGAAGGATGGAAATAATGATTCACAGCATCTCACCTGGTGGTCCCTGGGGCCTGTTGGATTCTGGGAACTGAGGGGTATGTTCACTGCCTGGAGGGTGCAGGCAGCTTAGCATAGCTGACCATTTCTGGGTTTGCCCAGTGGCCTGGGGCAAGCAGGAGGCTTGTGCCTGGGGATATCATCTATCTTCCCCAGGTGGCCAGCATGGGCCTCCAAGCATAGGGCACTCAAGATACTAAGTTTCAAAATATTATATATCTCTTAGTAATATTAATCAAGAAATGGAAAGATTTGTATGATAAAAACATTAAGACATTGAAGAAAGAAACCATAGAAAAGTGTAATGTTGAAAGATCTGCAATGCTTGTAGCTTTGTAGGATTAATATAACAAAAATGGGCATCTTATTAAGAGCAATCTTCAAATTTTATGAAATAGCCTTCAAAGTTTCAGCACAATTCTTCACATAACTTTAAGGAACAATTTTCAGCTTCATATGGAAAAAAAGTCAAAGTAGCTAAAACAATCCTGAATAATAAAGAATTGCTGGAGGAATCACCATCCCTTATTTCCAGTTGTACTACAGGGCTATGGTAATAAAAACAACATGGAAGTGTCACAAAAATAGACAGGTCAATCAATGAAATCAAACTGAAGATCCAGACATGAATTCACACAGTTATGGACAACTCACTTTTGATAAAGAAGCTACATAGACTCACTGGGAAAAAAAAGGCAGAGTTTCCAACAAATGATGCTGATAACATTAGATGGCTCCAGATAGAAGAATCCAAATAGATCATATTTATCACCCTGAACAAAATTCAACTTCAAGTATATTATAGACCTCAACACAAAATCATATACACTGTACATGAAAGAGGAAATTTGGGAATAGCCTTGAATGCCTTAGCACAGGAACAGACTTTATGAACAGAACAATGTTAGTATTGTAACTAAGATGAACAATTAATAATTGGAACCTCATGAAACTGAAAAGCTTTTATAAGATAAAGGACACTGTCAATTGAACAAAGATATCTATAGAATGGGAAAAGATTTTAATAACTCAATATCAAATGCAAACTAATATATAAAATATCTAAAGAATTCCAGAAACAAGATATAAAATAAACCAAATATTCCAAGTAAAACCAGGTATTTATATAAAAAGAACTTTTAATAGAGGAAAAGCAAATGGCTGAGAAACACTTAATTAATGTTCAACATTCTTAGCTATCTGAGAAGGTCAAATCAAAACTTCTTTGAAATTCCAACTTACACCAGTTAGAATGGCTATGATCAATAAAATATGTGATTGTTCATGCTGGCTAGGATGTAGAGTAAGGAGAACCCTCTTCTGTTGAAGGCACAAACTTGTACTGTCACTATGGCAATAAGTTTGGCAGTTCCTTAGAAAGAAGGAAATTTTATCTAGCTCAAGATCTAGATATCTAAATATCTAGCTAGCTATACCATTCTAGGGCATATACTTAAAGGACACTTCATTCTACCACAGAAACACTTGTTCAACCATGTTCATTGCTTCTCTATTCATGATAACCAGAAACTCGAAACAGCTTTCATCTCTATCAGGAAAAGAATTACAGAAAATGGACATTTACACAGGGGAGTATTACTCAGTTATTAAAAAAGTGAAACCACAAAATTTGTGATAAATGCATAGAAGTAGAAAAAAATAATCTTGAGTGAGGTATTCCAGGTCCAGAAAGAATAATGTGGTATGCATTTGCTTACATTTGAATATTAGCTCTTAAGTTAAATGATAACCAAGCAACAATCTGTAGAACCACAGAAGTTAGGTATACAGGAAGCAGCTGAGATGGAACAGATAGATCTCATTATGAAAAAGAAATAGCATAGATAGTTATGGGCAGATGGCAAACTCAAACTAGAGGATCAAATAGGGACAGGGTAGGTAAAAGAGGAAGAGAGAGAGAATATGCAAGAGATATCTAAAATGAAAGATCATTTGCATAGAAGTATGGAAACGATACAAGCAAAGCAGTCAAAATAAAATTACAAAATAATGGTGGAGACAGACCCTTACCAAACTCTTTCTTGTCACCAAATGAAGCTTGCATTACCAGGATTTGGTGACAGCAATCGCGTTATTGAACAAAGAGTTTCATGGGAAATGCCAACAAACCAAAATCTGTTGCCAAAACTGTAGTTTGCCCTCCAGGTACTGACAGCAAGACCGCATTGCTCTAGACAACACCTACAGAAAGCACTAAACATAGAAAATTTTGAGCTGGTGCCGACAGATTCTTTTGCCCTATTTTCTACCATCTGTAGTATAGAAAGGCATACTGCACATTACCAAGCCACCAACATAAACTTCGATCTACATTGGTGTCTGGCCTGCAAGATATTCTAGGTCAATGGTGGCACAAAGCTTGTGAGAGTAACCAGCCAATACCTAATTTGACTTAAGGCCTCTTCCATGAGACACCAGACACTGCTTGCATAACCAAGAGCCCAAAACTAGATAACCCAGCAATTTAGTCCCCAATCAAATACTACAATTTTTAAGCAACAAAATATCTCTTAATGATTTTTTGATATAATCATAGATCAGTGTGTTGCTCAGTAATCATCATAGAAGCTTCATCTTGCAGCAGATGGGAAGAAATGCAGAGACCTATAGCCAGACATTATGTAGAGAATAAGAGAGCTTGGAATACATATCCCTGAATGGGATGTCTGCACCAGATCCCTCCCTTCATAGATCAGTAAATAGAGTGGAAGAAAAAAGAGTGAAAAGTGTAAGAACCAGTGGAGGTGAAGACCCCAAGATAACCACGCCCTCTGATTCAACAAGATTAAATCTCATATACTCACACAGATTGAGGCAGCAAGCACAGGGCCTGCATGGGTCCAGATGTAGGCTGCGCACGAGGCTTGTGTTCCCAGGGTGACATCCCCTAGCAAGCAAGTGTCTCAGTCCACCTGTAAAGTGCATCATAGGGCAAATCTGTGGGTGGTAGATCAGTCCACAGGTCTCTGTCTGTTTTCCTCCTCTTATGCTGCACTACATAGTGGTAGAGGAGACTGGGTGGAGGGCAGGTTGGCTTGCTTCTTTTTCCACCTGTACCCACTTGGCATGGCAGACCACACGTTTTTGTCTGTCTTCCTTCTCCTATGCTATGCTGCATGAACTAGATTTGAGTTGATATTTATGTGTCTGTGTATCAACCCAAGCATCAACCTGGGATGAACAAAGAGTTCCATCTGTTTTTCTCTGGACTGATATAAGAACAACACTACCAAGGCATCTCTTTGCCCATTGACAGGGTGAGAGGATTTAAAGATTTAATGATGCAATTTCATTTGGTTATTTATTGAGCAGCATAGGAAATAGTTTATAATATTTAAACTGTAGCACATTAACCATCATGAAGCATGTTCTATAGTGAAAAGAACCACATGCTTAATTATCTTCTGGTTATTGATCATCTGTAATAATTAGCAGAAGCATAGAGACACTTTTCATATCAGACCGATTACCTTTAAACGCAGTAAAACCCTGATTCTTTCAGATGTGATAAAACACTGGTACAGATGCTGTGTGCGTATGGCTTGGGACTCTACAAAGCTTATATCATCATAGCATTATTAGCCAGTCAATACTGGTTTAGCTAACGAAATCTTTTAGAGTCCATGCTTCAGTTTGCTTCAATATGACATCTAGTCCAAGAAAGAAACATTTATTTTGGTATGTACAATTAATAAATTAAAACTGGATAGAACAAAGTTAGCACAATGACAAGAGTGCAAAGCACATGAAAAGAGAGGAAGGAAGTTTGGCTTATTCCTGGGAAACCAAGAAATTTGAGATCAGTTTCAGCTCTTACAATTGAAAATTCTTCTAAAATTTCTCTTAAGCTAGACTTTAATACATCTTAGTGAATTAAAGAATCTTAAAACATGAAGCTAGATCTAATTTTACTTTGTACTCTACTCTGAAATCTTAAGTGCAGGGCCAAGGCAATGCAAAGGGCATAGTATAGAAGACCGGCAAGGGCACCAAGTCAAGCAATTACATTGAAATATTCTATGGGATAAAATAATGGAAGCTCTAAAGCATGTCTGGATTTGATCCAAAAACATGTTCTCCATGCATCCTGCTGTATGTTGCTGCCCTGTACTACTATTCTTCAAAAAGTATTGCTTTTACACTGAAGGTCTATTTTTTTACAGTGTTACCAATGCTATGAATTAATTTCATTTATTTCATAAAACTACGAGGTTATAAGTAGCCAGTCTATACTGTGTTAGGTTTTTACATGGAGACAACAGTCAATTACCATATTTTATGTTGCAAATAAATGAAAGAAATTCTGGTAAACACATTTTAGACTTGAAAATAAAATCTTATGTGGTTAGACAAAATTCATTTTCTAATAGAGCTCTGTCAATGTTTCATATAATTTTGCTGACAGCGGACAATGCCACAATCAAAACCTTACCTTGATATTTTGAGATGCATGCACTATTGGGAAATTTTTCTAGGTGTGTAATAATATGCAAAAATGTAGATATCCAGGTGCCAAAAGACTTTATCAACTAAAATAAAAGCAAGATGAACCCAGCAACTTAGTCTGAATTCACAGAAACCAAAGCTGCCTAAGTTATTTCCAAATTGGTTATATATAACCCTGGTGAAAGTAATACTATAAGGTTAATGGACATAGAACTCAAATGGAAAGAAATCTAACCTTTTAAATCTACTTCAGAGTCCAAGGTAACTATATGTAGATTGACTTAATGTTACTATATGAGTCAAAAGAGTAGTAGTTATTGAAAATAAAATTATTAAAATATTCATTAGGAAAAAATTAAGTTATGTTTAAATTATTCATGTAACTAAACATGTAATAGAAAGCTAATGTATTACTGTATTTTCTGGCATATGAGACCTCCCCCAACTATGGCTTTAACTTTTTCCAGTTAAAATATTGAGTTTTGGAATATACTCACTATATAAGACTACCCATCTTCCAGGGCACATCCTGTGCATCAGACTTAGGTTGTAAACTCCATATTTTAACTGGAAAAGTTAAAGTTAAAGTTGGAAGATGTCTTATACTCTGGAGAATGTGATATTTATAATTAATTACATTAACACTTAATTAAAATTAAGTATATTTTTTTCTCAAAGAGACTATGTAAAGCAAAGACATATATATATATATATATACATATATATATATATATATATATATATATATACATATATACATATATATGTCACAGTGCAAAAAGTTTAAAAATATCCATTCTTCAATGGAGGGATGTCTGGGTTGTTTCCAGTTTCTGGCGATTGCAAATAAACTGCTATGAACATAACTAAGCAATGGTTCTAGTAGTATGGTGACTTTTGGATATGTGCCCAAGAGTAGGATAGAAAGAAGGTTAATATAGATAGGGGATGTACATTTTTAAGACTCAATTCCTTGGGTCAATTCTACTCTTCATTGTCAGGATTATGGCAGTCCAGTCAAACAGCAAAGAATTGCAGCAAACAGCAAATAGAAACAGCAGCAGCAAAATAAATCAAAGCATCCTCTTCTAGGTTTTCTCTGGATTGTGTCTCTCTAATTGTGTCTTGGAAAAAAAAAGCTAAGAAAGCAGAGCAAAGAGATGCAAAGAGTTGCAAAGCCAAGGTTGCTAAGGGATGCAAAGCAATGAGAAGGCAGCAAAGTGATCTCTCTCTCTCTCTCTCTCTCTCTCTCTCTCTCTCTCTCTCTCTCTCTGGGCTCTTATTTATATTCTCACAGAGTCTACACCAGAATGTTTTGCAGGTGGGGAAGACCATGCTCCAAGTATGATGCAGTTTCCACTTGTCAATGATCACATGTCCTTTCATGAAGCTTTTTGGGAGCTATCAGCAAAGTAAAGGCAATTTCGCCTCCCACACATGGGATTAAAACAAAAACACACCCACTTAATACCATAAAAATTTCCACTACATTCTGTTGAGTTTTCAGAGTGGTCAGCCTTGAAATTGTATACACATAAACAAGAAAGATAGTGCATCTGGGCATACAAATATATATGTGTATTAAATATAGTCAATAAAAAAGAGACAACCAACTTGAGGAGGTAATTGCAGAATTAGAGAAAGAGTAGCTTGCAGGGGCTTGAGGGAGTGATGTTACTGTATTTCAATTAAAATCATATATAAGAAATAGAAATTCCAGGGTTATAGTACCAGATCCATACATCTCTCTATTAGTAACTGACAAATGATAATGGCACATCACCAGTGGGGATATAATATATGGAAGAGAATTGTTCTTTTTTTGATCTAACTAGCATTATGGAATTTTACCCAAAAAGGGGGAAATACATTTTTCCACATTGTTTTGGATCAATCACCACATTCTGAGTACTAAGACATTTATGCAAATTTGAAATAGTAGCTATCAATAATTATACACTAAGATTAATTCATTATAATTAATTAATAATTATTGCTAAACAGTTAAGAAAACACAATACAGTTTTTAAGGTAGTGTCTCACTGTATAGTCCAGGCTTGCCTGAAACTCACTATGTGTAGTACTGGATAGCCCAGAACCCATAATATTCTTATCTCTGCCTCCCAATGTTGGAATTATACATACGTATCATTCAAGTTGTCTTCTTAATACCATTTTCAATTTCTTCTTCTAGAAAATAGTCCAAGAAATAATACCCCTTTCTGTGAATATAGTATACTCTTTTATTCAACCAACATAAAGACAAAAAAGATAAACTCAATATCTCTCATGAGTAAACATAACAAATACTTATCAAAATACAAGAATATAAAATCTAATATTGTGAAAAATAATTATATAGTTAACAAAATCATATTTATTCCATCTAAATGATAGTTGGATATTTTAAACTTGCAGATTTTTTTATATCAACAGGCAAAATGAAAAGAAAAAGTCATATAAGCATGTCATTGACTCAGAAATTCAGTATCCATTCATAATTCAAAACAGTTTGGACAATTATTAGATAGCAATTTCTACAATTACATTTTGGTATCTAACATATAAATATTATTTTATTGATATTTTCTCCATTAATGTTAACATATTCAGAATATTCTTTCATCGATCCTGTTTTAAGACACACTTGACATATTTTATGGGATTTCAGATTGAGCAAATAAATGCATTTCTGATTCTGTGCCTTCTCTTGGGCTCTTTTCCTTCAGTCCTGTCCAACTTCTACATGATAGTTTTATTATATTTTATTTTTCTAATTAAAAATAAATGAATGGAAGAATTAAAGAATGAATACCTAGCCCCTACGGTAAAGGTTACCAACTGAATTGTCACTTATACATTCTGGGAGAGGGAAAATCAGTTTTCTCCATTGGAGTGCCTCTGGGTATGTCAACCACTCCATGGCAGGCCTCATGCTCAGGAACAGTTGACCAACATATAATGGACTTCATAGGGTGTTTTTGAAACTTTATTTGATTATAGTTTGATGATTTTGTTTGTTTGATTCTGTTGTGGTTTTATTTTGTTTACTTTGTTAGGAGGGATTTTATTGTTGTATTGGGTTTTCATCATTTTTTTTAAAGAACTTAAATTTGAGTGGATAAGGAAGGTAAAGAATCTGGAGCAAGTTGGAGGAGCAGAAGAATATGATAGAGAGTGTTCCTCTCTCCCCACATCCTTGCCAGTATATGGTGTCGCTTGAGTTTTTGATCTTAGCCATTCTGATGGGTGTAAGATGGAATCTCAGAGTTGTTTTGATTTGCATTTCCCTGATGACTAATGAGGTTGAGCATTTCTTTAAGTGTTTCTCAGCCATTTGATATTCTTCTGTTGAGAATTCTCTGTTTAGTTCCAAGCCCCATTTCTTATTTGGGTTATTTGGTTTGGTGGTGTTTAATTTCTTGAGTTCTTTATATATTTTGGATATTAGACCTTTGTCAGATGTAGGGTTGGTGAAGATCTTTTCCCAGTCTATAGGCTGTCGCTTTGTTCTCTTGACAGTGTCTCTAGCCTTACAGAAGCTTCTCAGCCTCATGAGGTCCCATTTATTAATTGTTTATATTAAGGCCTGGGCTGTTGGTGTTCTGTTCAGGAAGTTGTCTCCTGTGCCAATATGTTCCAGGCTCTTCCCCACTTTTTTTTCTAAGTGACTTAGTGTCTCTGGTTTTATGTTGAGGTCTTTAATCCACTTGGATTTGAGTTTTGTGCAAGGTGACAAATATGGGTCCAGTTGCATTTTTCACACATAGACATCCAGTTAGACCAGCACCATTTGTTGAAGATGCTATCCTTTTTCCATTGAATGGATTTGGCTTCTTTGTCAAAAATCAAGTGACCATATGTGTGTGGATTCATATCTGGGTCTTCAATTCGATTCCACTGATCAACCAGCCTGTTGCTGTGCCAGTACCATGCTGTTTTAATTACAATTGCTTTATAGTACAATTTGAAATCAGGTATGGGGATTCCTCCACAGCACCTTTTATTGTACAAGATCGTTTTTGTTATTCTGGGTTTTTTGTTTTTCCATATGAAGTTCAGAATTGAACTTTCAATGTCTTTAAAAAATTGTGTAGGTATTTTGATGGGATTGCATTGATTCTGTAGATTGCTTTTGGTAGGATGGCCATTTTTACTATGTTAATTCTCCCGATCCATGAGCAAGGAAGATCCTTCCATCTTCTCATGTCATCTTCAATCTGCTTCTTCAGAGTTTTGAAATTTTTTTCAAACAAGTCCTTCACTTGCTTAGTTAAAGTAACTCCTAGATATTTTATATTGCTTGTGGCTAATGTGAAGGGTGTGGATTTCCTAATTTCTTCCTCAGCAAGCTTGTCATTTGTGTATAGGAAGGCTACAGACTTTTTTGAGTTAATTTTGTATCCAGCCAAATTGCTGAAAGTATTTATCAGCTGTAGGAGTTCTCTGGTGGAATTTTGAGGGTCACTTATGTACACAATCATATCATCTGCAAATAGGGATAGTTTGACTTCCTCCTTTCCCATTTGGATACCCTTGATCTCCTTTTGTTGTATTATTGCTCTGGCTAGAACTTCGAGTACTATATTGAAGAGATATGGAGAGAGTGGGCAGCCTTGACTTGTTCCCGATTTTAGAGGAATTTCCTTGAGTATCTCACCATTTACTTTAATTTTGGCTATTGGCTTGCTGTTGCTGGTGGGAATGCAAACTAGTACAACCACTTTGGAAATCTATCTGGTGCTATCTCAGAAAACTGGGAATAGGGCTTCCTCAAGACCCAGCTATTCCACTCCTTGGAATATACCCAGAAGATGCACCAGCACACAGCAAGAAAATTTGCTCAACCATGTTCATAGCAGCCTTATTCATAATAGCCAGATCATGGAAACAGCCTAAATGTCCCTCAGTAGAAGAATGGATAAAGAAACTGTGGTACATATACACTATGGAATACTACTCAGCTATTAAAAACAAGGAATTCCCGAAATTTGTGGACAAATGGATTGAGCTAGAGATGATCATAATGAGTGAGTTAACCCAGAAGCAGAAAGACTCAAATGGTATATACTCACTTATATCTGCATACTAGCCCAATGGGCATGTCCCATGAAAGCCTTCCCTTACCAGGAAACTGGGACCGAGGGGAGGACATCCTATTGGGACTCTAGATGAGAGAACAATGGGTGAATAGCAATGTAGAAGGATCCAGTGGGTTCTAGAAACCTACAAGTAGAACATTATGATAGGCAGATTTGGGTCATGGGGTCCCGCTCAAACTAAGGCCCTAGCCAAGGACAATACAGGCGGAAAAATTTAAACCCCTACCCTGATCTAGCCCTTGGACAAGACAGTCTCCACACTTGAGTGGAGAGTGGGATTTGACTTTCTCAACTACTCTGGTGCCTCACATCTGACTATGTCCCCTGGCAGGGGAGACCTAGTGGCACTCAGAGAAAGGACAGCAGGTCACTGAGAAGAGACTTGATAACCTATGAGCATATACAGATGGAGGTAATCCCTCTGAGGAACAGTCATAGGGGAGGGGAATAAGGGGAAAATGGGAGGGAGGGGAGAATGGGAGGATACAAGGGATGGGATAACCATAGAGATGTAACAAGAATAAATTAATTAAAAATAAAATAAAATTAAAAAAAAGAATATGATAGAGATATATTTAAATTTAAAGTTCTTTTAAATAATAAAAATATAATATAATAAAAAAGCAATAGCCAAAAATAAGTGAAGAAATATAAAAAGTAAAGACAATAATTATTTTCTTTGTCAAGATTATTTATGTAGAAAACACTAATAATCTTAAAATAAAATTTTCAAGTTTAGTGAACATAGCAAGGTTTTGCAACACAATGTTAAGTAAGTCATTTTTTTTTTTTGGTTTTTTGAGACAGGGTTTCTCTGTGTAGCCTTGGCTGTCCTGGACTCCCTTTGTAGACCAGGCTGGCTTCGAACTCACAGCGATCCGCCTGCCTCTGCCTCCTGAGTGCTGGGATTAAAGGCGTGTGCCACCACCGCCCGGCTCAAGTAAGTCATTTTTAAAAATTTCTTTTTAGTTTCTATATTTACTTTACATCCCTATCATAACTTCCTCTGTCCTCTATTCCCAGCTGAATAATAGAAACACTCATATATTTAATTTGTTTCAACAAAATTTTTAGTATATATACAAAAACATATGTATGTATCTGAAAATTATTTTATTTAGTATCCTCCTAATTATTTTATTGCTCATATTATATCAAATTGAACTGCTTTCTTAAATTTCTATTAGAATGTTGACTATGAGAGTCATAGTTTATCAATTTTATTGACTTCTTCTTAGACCCAATTTTTGTTTGATCATTGTTCTAGCTCTATTCTATTATTTGTTTTCAAAACAATTATAGTAATTTTTTTCTTCTTTAAATTTATTCTTCATTTCTTCCCTTTTATTAAGACAAAATTTAAATTTTTAGGAGATATTACCCACACACAACATTTGTTAACTAATCCAACTTATTTTATATGTGAGTGTTTTAACTGAACATATCTACATGGACCAATGTGTTCTTAGTGCCCATAGAGGTCAGAAAAAAAGCATCAGAACCCTTGAAACTGTAGTTATGGATGACCTTGAACCACCATGGGAGTCCTAGGACTCAAACCCATGTCCTTAGCATGGTAACAAAGCAAAAATCACTAATGTATTCATAGGTATTCTTTTTTTTAACACAATTTTTGAGAATTTCACATATTTGCATTGTTTTTACCCTATGATTCCAATTTCCTTACATTTTGAAACAAGATAGTTCATAGGGGTGGTGTAGAGCTCAGTCTGTAACCCAAGCAGAGCTTGCATTGTGATCAGTCTGTCTCAGGGTCCATGGCGGCTAAGATTATTGGATGAGTTCTTTCAAAAGTATTTATTACTTATTTGTGTTTCTCTCTCTCTCTCTCTCTCTCTCTCTCTCTCTCTCTCTCTCTCTCT
>OU015758.1:34893368-34957893 GCA_907169655.1 Acomys percivali
CTCTCTCTCTCTCTCTCTCTCTCTCTCTCTCTCTCTCTCTCTCTCTCCCTCTCTCTCTCTCTCTCTCTCTCTCTCTCTCTCCAGCTCCTCGACCCATCACTTAGTACATTATTTTCTTCTTTAGTTCTTCACATGTTCTAGGTATTGATCTTTTGTCAACTGTATAGCTGGCTGTATGCTGCTTATTCACTCAACCAATTGTTTTCTTAACTATAGGAAAGCTTATAATAATATTTTAAAATATCACATTTATTAAAAATATTAAAAATCCCAATACATCTTGGAATAAACACAACAAAAAAAGCAATAAACATCTATAAGGAAAAACTTAAAACATCCAAGAAAGAAGTAGAAGATACAGATGATAGATGGAAAAAAATAAGATGGTGAGAATATCTATCCTACCAAAACCTTACTACAAGCCCAGTCCCAGCTCCATGAAAACACAAGTGCCACTATTCACAGCCATAGAGATAATAATTTCAGAAATAATTTGAAAGCATTAAAGGCCAGAGGTAGCAAGTACAACCCTGAACTGTGTTTAAGTACCAAGTGAGTTTCCACCATACTAGATGTCAAGCTACAGCACAAAGCCATGCTACTAAAACTAAAGCTATGTTTGGTGTTGTCACAAAAACAGACATGAAGTCAAGTGGACCAGATTTATATATCCACACACAAATATACATGACCACAGCCACCTGAGGTCTTTACAGAGACCCTGACCAATGGTCCTGGGGAAACATGACAGTCACATGAGGAAAAAAACTACTTACTTGTCACATTGCACACACACACACACACACACACACACACACACATACACACACACACACACACACACACACACACACACACACACACACACTACAGTGGATTGGAGATACCAAGTAAGCCTTGAAACTCTAAAACCATAGAATTAAAATGTAGTGAAAACACTTCAAGATATAAGCATACATAAGGAAATAAGAGCAAATGTTGACAAGCAGGACTCAGTAAAATTAAAAATCTGTACATCTGAGAAAAGAGTTGATTATGAGAAGAGATATCCTTAAAAAATGGAAGAAACTCCTTACCATCTATTCATCTGACATAGGATTACCATATAGATTACACAAAAATCTAACAAAACTAAGCATCCGGAAAACAAGTCTAACCTGGTCAAGAAAATGAGTCTAAGGCTACAGAGAAGCCCTGTCTTGAAAAAAAAACCCAAACCAAGAAATCAAACAACCCCATCAAAACCACATGGATTGTCAAAAGAAAGATGCCTCAGAATATTTGTCATTAGTATACATGTTAGCAATACACCTCTATAATAGTTTTATATCTTGATGCTTTGTTAAATGTGTTGATTGGTTCTAGAGTGTTCCAATGGAATACATATTTCAGGTTTGTCCCTTGTATTTAAAAAGTCTTTGTAACTATTTTTCAATCTTATTTTGCAACTTGTTTCATTTGGTTCATGGGCTTCTTAACACTGTGCGTAGTACACATATATTTTTGATATTTCCATTTTTAAAAAATTTATTGGTTTCTAAATTCATTATATTGTGTTGGGAGATTTGTTTTATAGCTTAGTATATAATTTATGATGAAAAACTTTTCTTGTACACTTGATAAGATTATTAAGTTTGTGGCTGCCATTTGTTGGAAAGTTCAGAAAAAATGTGTTGGGTCTACCTCCTATTGTGAAGCATTTTCTTCCAGGATTAAATTCTTCAATTTTGGAAGAAAGCTCATTAAGACACACAATTATTTACTGAGAGGTGAAATAAAAATAGTATATTCTAGGTAATAGATGAAGCATTTCACTCTGAAGTAAAACTCTTTTAAGTTCAAGAAATTAACAACACAATGGCTTCAGGAAATCCCTAAAACAGACAAGATTATTCTGTCTCATTGTTAAAGAATCCTTAAAATAATAAAAATATCTTTAAATGCCGTATTCTGTAGGTCTCTGAGATTTTGCAAAACCTTATCTATCTATTTTATCTTATCTATCTATAGAATCATACCTCTCTGAACTAACAATTAACTTGTATTACTTAATTATCCTAAGCAACCTACAATAGCACTTTCAAAGTATTGGAAGTAAACCTTGAATTGTAATTAAGTTGTATGGGTACAATACCTTATATGAAAGTAGAAATGTGTGTGTGTGTGTGTGTGTGTATGTGTGTGTAGTACAATATTAAATTTGAATTCTATACCAATATGTCAAAATTTAACTTATTTTGCATCAACATACAAAATTCTATACCAATGAATTAAAAATAACCTTATTTGTGAGTAACAATAAAGGCCTAATGTTGAGGAATAGATTCAATAATCTCCTTTTTTGTCCTATCATCTCTTTATATTTCTTTATCCCCCTTCTTCCTCTTCAACCCCTATCTCCATATCTAAGAAGGAAAAATTAAGGAAAAGAGAGAAATCCCTGAGACCAATATTGTTTTCTTACTGAGTAAGACCAATAATAACTTTTAACCAACTCTCAATGACAGTACATATCTATAGCCCCCCCAAAAAAAACCAAAAACCTACCCACCCTACCCCAAAGAGAAATGGGGTGTCGAGCTCTTAAGGTTTCTTCTGGCTTATTTGTGTTGAATAATACCTTCGTAGAGGCCCAAATAGAGTTGGAAAAAATGGTTAAACAATCTAAGAATAGCATTTGTGGTCCAGTATCTAAATGCTGAGAAATTCTAGGCTTAATAGAAGTCTTATGTGGGACAGTCTGAAATTCTGGACCTATCAGGATTAGGAGATTTCTTCAAAGCTGTCTTGTTCTGACGAGGAACAGCAACCAAAGCACTTTGGGCAGGAACATGAAGGATCCAGATATAAGTATCTCAGTATGCTAGAGGAATGAGTCCTTCAAGGTCTGGCTCTTTTGTTCTGAAAAGATATAATTTAGGACAAGCATTATACAGTCCCAAAATTATAAATGTATGAGGGGTATGGGATGCACAGAACAATTGAGGCTGGTTTTCTGGTCTTTGTATGGGCAGAAGTAAGACATCTGTAAATCTTCATTCATGCTATATGAAGAATGGCATCTAATAATAAGTAATGGGCATTCTGTAGCCAACAAGAAGCATTGTCTATACCTAGACATTCATGTCTCAGCCTGTCTCAGAGCTATTCCCTTGCAGTAGGATTAGCAATATAACTTGCCTTCTTGTTCTGCCGTTTGGGTTCATGTAAGCACAGACTGACTTAAGTTAGCAGTCTCTCTTTCATCTAGGCATGTTTCATTTTGATCTTTTTCAAAGAAGAAGTACAATATTACCATTACCAGAGAACATGCAATCATTATCTAACTGAAATCAAAACAAGTTTGTATAGTTCTAAATGTTCTTCTCTAGGCTCTGTGTTGCCTGATATATAGGCCAGGCTGCTACCTGACTCCTGAGAAAATGCATCCTATTTAGAGACAGGCTGATTTCCATGAGCAAAAGAAAAGGCATTAAGCTTTAAATTACCATTTAATTTTAGAGTTTAAGCTACCCTAGTCATCTTGTAACTGGGTTTTTACATTTGTTGTGAGTGTTTTGTCTTACCTCTTCTCTCTATAAGGAATGGATACTTCTACCTTTTAAGCATATGAATTGTTGCTGTTGTTATTGTTATTGTTGTTGTTTGAGACATGGTTTCTCTATGTTATCCTGGCTGTCCAGGACTCCCTTAGTAGATCAGGCTGTCGTAGAACTCACAGCGATGCACCTGACTCTGCCTTCTGAGTGCTGGTATTAAAGGCACTCCTGACAAATTGTAGCCTTTGAGTTTCTGGGACCTAACTAGGCTGATGAGTGCTTTGTCACCGGTAAGTCCTCTGTGTCTCCTGTGCATCAGGCCGACTGCCACCTGTCTCCCACAAAAAATATCTCTTTTGTTTTTTTTTTGGTAAGTCAGCTGCTAGAGCAGTGACATCTCAACTCAGTCAACATATAAAATATTTTCAACATGGGAGGCATGCAACTTGCATGTTTCTCCCTGCCCAAACTTAGGTCCTTACATTGAACAACAAAAAATATCTCTTAGGCCAATTTAACCTGTAGCATCAGTTCTTCCATGGAAACTCCACTTTCAAGGAGATTGGCTAGCCTTTTTTAGAGGGGTGTTGGGCACTAATATGCTGTGGTTAATTTATCAGTAGGCCTAATAATGTTTATTATTATCAGGCCTATAATTATTATTATGGGGGTATTTTCTAATCCATCAGCAATCAATCAAGACACAGACACTTGTTACATTTTAAAATAGCCTTAGTTAACCTGGGGCAGGGCAGATATTAATCCCCTAAACTACTTCACATATTGGGGAAGGTACCCCATACTCTGCCCCAATCTCATTTCAACTGCTTCTAATGATTTCTATCTGGCTACCTCCCATCCATAATCCCAAATACTAATCCTCTACATCTGGGCCAAACCTTCACCCACACCAGCCATGTACGTCTCTTCAACTAAACTCATGGTGCCAGTCTCCTTTCTTCCTCTCTTCCTCCTCCAGTCATCCTCTTTCCCAATATTTATTGTCTCCCAAAGCCTGAAACCTTAGCCACTCCTAGCCCATTTGCCCTGCCCAGCTGGGATGGCCTTTTATTGGTCAAACACATTAGGCTCTTATGCAAGGTACAATTTGGGGCACAGAGACAGCAAGCATCAATTAGCACCAATTAGCATCAAACCACATCAGACCAACCTCCAACAATTTTTGAACAGTTTATTGAATTCTCTCAAAATTTTATTAATCAACTTAGATATATTTAATCTAGACATGAATAGTTTGTTTACATATAAGTTTTACTCTCTATTTCAATACTTGATTCAAGAGTGTTTGCCGTTGGCAATTGGAACACATTTAGGTTTCTTCTAGTACTTGCCAGTCTATTCAGCCTGAGTCAAGTCAGAATTTTGCTTTCATCATCCCATATAAGATCTCGTCTCCACAGTAATTCACATACAAAGAGATTTTTGCCCATATTATTGCAATTTGAATATTACATTTGAGAATATTTAAATCCTGTTAATAATTATTTTTATTTTTCTGGAATCTATAGCTTTGGAGTCAATTTAACTTTTAACACCATTCCAGTACTATTTTTTGTCTTCCTTATACATAATCCAGTGATTAGTTTGAAGCTAGAACACAGTTCTATCCATAAGCTCATCCTGAGAGTCTTTGGTATGTTAATCAGGTTCTGATTCATGCTGAATATATCAGGGACAAACTGTGGAGTCTAAACAAAACTGCAGTTTCTCCTTGTTATAGTCTCTTTGTTGTCTCTATGGTATTTTCTAGGCCCCTGGGTTTAACCTTTTATTCACCTCTTTGTTAATTGTATTCTTTGAGATGGCTAATCCTAAAGGATTAACAAAAAAATGAAAACAAACAAAACAAAACAAATGAAAAAACCCAAAATTAAAAGTGTTAACAGAATGTCTTAACCTAGTTCTCAAAGCTGCTGTTCTACCTGAGGCAACAGAAAGTTTCTCGTCCCTTAGACATTTGGCTTCAGGGTGTCTTGAGTAAGTATAAGGTACCATAAAGTAAGCATAAAGACAATAAAACAAAAATATTTCTATTCACATCCCCCGAGATTTACATGGTTTTTTTATCCTCTTCAGGCCAGAGCTGGAGAGCTTCTCTCTGTCAACTTTGTGTCTTAACTACAGTGCTCATTTCCAAGTCCAGGGCAGCATTACATAGAGACGATAATGTGGGATGGATAAGATTTCAAAACTATAAACTCATCATTTATTCAGTAGGATTTTCAGCTCTGATGCTCTTCCCTTTCCTCCCTGCTGATATCTGCTTTTCTGCATTCTGAAATATTGTTTATATAAACTGCAGCTTTGATAACTGCATTAATGAAGAAGAAAAACTGATGTGTTTATTTCTCCCAGATAAGTAATAATATTAGCCTGTGAGATGAGACATCAGCTGCATGCATGGTAGTATGGTCATAGATACATGTTATAGTTGTTTATTATATTATTATTATTATTATTATTATTATTATTATTATTATTATTATTACTTACTCACATTACTTCCCAATTGTTATCCCCTCACTCTTATCTTCTTTTTACCATCTTCCCACCCTCCTCTGCCCTATTCCTCTCCCCTAGACCTCTGACGGGAGAGTCAGCCTTCCCCACTTTATGATCTCAGTTTATCAGATACCATCAGGATAGCCTGCATTCTCTTCTTCTGTGTGCCCACAAGGCTGCCCCACCAAGGGGTAGTAATCAAATCACAGGCACCAGAGTTCATGTCAGAGGCTGTCCTTGCTCTACTTTCTTTGACAATGAGGAGAATGAACTGTCCATCTGCTACATCTGAAAAGGAGTTCTAGATTCTCTGCTTGCAATGTCGTTGGTGCATCAGTTTGTGCAGGACCCCTGGATCCAGCTCTGCCGGGCTTGAAGGTCAAATCAAAGTGACTCTGAGGTTTGATTTAACACCTACCAGAATGGCTAGGATCAAATACTCAAGTGACAGCACATGCTGGCGAGGATGTGGAGAAATGGAAACACTCCTCCATTGCTCATGGGAGTGCAAACTTGTACAACCAATTTGGAAATCAATTTGGAGCTTTCTCAGAAAATTTGGAATAGAGCTACCTCAAGACCCAGCTATACCATTTCTGGGCATGTACCTGACAGATGATCCTCCATACAACAAGAACATTTGTTCAACTATGTTCGTAGCAGATTTATTCCTAATAGCCAGAGTCTAGAAACAACCAAGATGTACCTCAACTAAAGAGTGGATAAAGAAACTGTGGTATATACACAATGGAATACTATTCAGCTACGAAAAAACAAGGGAATCTTGAAATTTGCAGACAAATGGATGGAACTGGAAAAGATCATCCTGAGTGAGATAGCCCAGACCCAGAAAGACACAAATGATATGTACTCACTTATAAGTGGATATTAGCTCAATATAGATGTCCTCTGAGAGACTACACGAGGTGGGGGATTGGGACAGTTTCTAGACTCAGAGCTGGACTGTGGACTAAGCACTGAGAGTTGTACGGAAGAGTTGGTGGGTGGAAGAACTCAGAGAGATCAGGAGCACCATGTTCTTGTTTTCTGTTGGAAGACTGTTCTTTCATAATTAGCACCTTTAAAGAATCCAGATCAATTTTAGTCATCATTAAATTTTAGCAAATTTCAACATTTTGTGATCTTTTTGAGTGAGGAGGGAGCTCAGGAACGAGCAATTTTTTAATGGAATAATTAATCAGGATGTAAGTCCAATTAATAGTGACTACTACATTTCATGAGCTTTCCCCCCCAACTAAACAGTAGATTTCTTTTATGAGTTCAATATCTCCCACCCAAAGCTGGGCCTCTTTAATAGATCTTCATTTCTATATACATTTCGGAGATCTAAAATTTAAAAATTGTGTGTGTGGAAGAAATAACTTGTAGGTTTTGATATCTGAAAATTAACTTTCAATAAAGACTAAAAGAACGTCTACTGAGATAGTCCTTTGGGTAGAGATAATTGTCATCAAGCCTGAGGACCCACAAGGGAGAAAAAGATAACTGACTCCCGCAATGGTCCTATGATTTCTTTTATGCATACAATTGTGTATATGTGAACACACACACACACACACACACACACACACACACACACACACACCAAATAACTGTAGAAAATAATTTAAAGAAATGTAAAAGGGAAATCACATTAATTTCACCCACCTCAACTTTTGGCCACTTTTTACTTCAACTGCTTTCAACTCTTTCCAATTGAAGGTGTTATACTTGTTATTCCTTATAATAGAAGATGTAGGTAGCCACTAAGCTAAAATAAATAAATTTCTGGCTAGTATTATTTCACTGATTTTATTCGTCTTCAATATCATGTATTATTAGACAGAGAAAGCAGACACTTTAATTGGAAAGATTTGAGCCATCACTTTTATTTTTATATTTAACTAGTACATTTAACCCAGTTTCTTCACTGTGTGAATATATACATATGTAATATTTAGATCTTAGAAAATATTTTAATTATATCTACTCTAATCTTAATTTTACAGAAAATTTGAGACACTAAACAATATAGGCAAGATTTTATGTATTGTAATAACAGTGGAATTAGATTTTCATTGTTAAACAACCAGAAGGTTATTATTCTCTCTCTCTAACACTGTGTCTCTCAGATATTTGGGAATAAGAAAACTAGCTTCAGTATTTAGCATATGGTTTTCCGTGATTTTTTTTTGCATAGAGCAAATAATATCAAGACATTTATCTTTATGATTATAATTAGATGTTGCATTTTCTTAGGGACTCAAACATGTATGTAGGGGGAAAAATGATATGGTGTGCCTGACTCAGGGAAAATGCTAAAAGCTCAGGCTTAATCAATAACTACATTAAAGCTTCTACTGATCTTGCTCCAGCAAAAAAGATTCCATATATAAAGTTGCTCGACAAATTCATTTGATGAGTTAAATGAGAGTATACCTCCTAATTTGTTTTTGTATTTAATTATCCATTTATTCTTTTGATTCATAGGCAGTAATTTCATACTGTTGATTCCCTCTTGACCTTGTGCTTGTAAGTGAATTCTGAGATCTGGCTTCTGGCCCAGGAATATGTAGAAAACTGTTTATATTAGCAGCAAGCTGCCTTGACTGCAACACTTTGATTTACCGTTATAACTGTACGAAAAGTAGCATGGCTTTCCCATGTATGCTCCATTCTGCTCAAATCCCTTGTCATTATAACAGATGTTTGGATTATTGTTCTGTAAACTATGTCAGAATTTCAATCTCTAGTATCTGTTTATTATTCTCCAAGGGTGATATTACAAATGTTCTCATGCACAGTTAATGCTTATAAAACAGTCTGTCTTGTTTCCCATAAAAATTCTCAGCAGAAAGTTTTGCTAATCAGAGTAAATATACCTCATTTTGGGAAGACTGTTTTAAGTATTTAGGAACAAATGACGCCAGCTAAAAACACACACAACTTCAGAGGATGTTCCTGTCATTTATTAATACTGTGGCATTGTAGAATATTGAATTAAAGAAAACTTATAAAACACAAATATAGATTTTAAGAGCCATAGTAAATGATTTTATTCTGATATTGAGACAAATTCAATTTATCTAATGTCCATGAAAGCCTTATCAGCTGACAAAGTCTATGGTTTAACATACCTATTGTTGATGAAATAAAATTACGAGTGGACTGAAAGAAGGATGCTTACGAAGACATTAGAAATATGTCAAGAACATACCCCTATCTAATAATTGAACTTTGTTGAAAACTGTAAAATAAATACTATGGGCTTACTGGATATTTTAAAAAGTATACTAATAAATCTAAACTAGCAGTATCCTCCTGTTTAGATGAGTTTAGATGCTTTTAAAAGGACATAAGATTTCCTTAAGTGACTTGGCTTGATTGGATGCTGACAAAGAATATAATCTCCAAAATAAAGTTTTTTTTCCTCTAGTCTTCATTTTTATATCTTAGTTTTACTTAAGTTAGAGTAGGTATGAGCTAAATAGAGCCTGTGTGAAACTGAAAGGACATTGTGTCTGTTTATTATAAGATGTAAGCATACTGACACTCAAAGGGACAATCTGACGGTTTCCAGAGAACATGGTTTGTAGCCTGGATTGTTTTTACTTACATCTGTTCATGAAAATAATTTGCTTTTCTCGTTTATTTCATGTTATTATCTTTACCACTATTTCTAATTTTTAGTGTTTTTCTTTTAATATAAAATAATGCTAAACACATGAATTGGAGTAGAAAGGGTCTAAATCGCTAGAAATGGTTTATATAGAAAATGCCAAAATTCTTCTGGGAAATGAAAGTTGAGAGAGTGGGAGAATGTAAGGGAAAAGGTCAATTAGCTACCCTATCACCCCATAGAAAGGATGCAGTGTCCTGAGCTCCATTGCCCTAAAGGAGCGTACACAGCCAGAACAGAGCTGCAAGCCTGCAAGCAAATCAATGTGCATCATGTTTGCATTCAGGATTTTAAAAAACGAAGTTAGAGGGGGAAAAAAAAGAAAGAAAGAAACAGGAAAAAAAAAGAATAAGAAAGAAAAGAAAAAAGGAAGAAAGAAAACAAGAAAGAAAACAAGGTCAGCTTCGGAAATGATGAATGCCTTTTTGCTGAAAGCTGTACTGAACGTCCTTGAGTTTAATCAAAACTATTTGTTTTTAGTCAGCTTTGCTGTTGTCTCTTTTACTCTTGTCCACTGATAGCTTGACATTAATGACATCATAAATCATGTGAAGTGGCGGCTTGGGTTTGGTAGCATTTCAAGTGTTTGCTGAGATGTCCTGGCCTATCTGAGGGGCTGGTGCAAGGCTGGATATCATCCCAGACCAAATCTTTAAATTATGCCATTATTTGGTCCGTAAAAATACAGTACATGATTAGTGTGAAAGACCTTCATTAAAGGCTCCTGGTTAGGGGAAGGTTTTAGATATTACTGAGTGGGTGGATTAATTTTTAATTCTTTTTTTTCCAAAATGGTTTTGAACTTGAATTTAAGGCCTAAATTAAAATAAATCCCCTCAGCATTCTTTTCAATTGAGGTGGCTATTGAGAGCTTGGAAGTCAGCAGGTTCCGTTTGCTGGTCAGTTTGCACATTGTATTACTGAGACTTGAAACTTTGTACAATTTGAACAAATATATCACTCACACTTTTGCAAAGGATTGTGTTCAGCATAAAACATCGCCTGAATGCTGGAAGTGCTCTGTGAAAAATGCCTGTCTTTTATCAGGTTTTTGTTTGAAAATGATTTCACTGAATCGCTCCATGTTTGTAGCTCGTTATCTGGTGACTGAGCTCTTCCAACACACTTTTCATTATCACTACACTCTATTGCTATTCTTCAACCCTTATTTATTTTATAACATTTTTAGATCAGAGAGTTATCAAGAGGAAAATGTATATGTTATTTACTTCCATAACTGACTAATACATTAACAAATTAACGGAGCTTCTTTATTTTAGAAAGGAAACTATCAGAGGAAGATATCTTTTTTTTTTTCTGTCGCAGCAAAAGACATATTTTGTAGTGTATGTTGCATGTTGTAATGGAGCACTTTCCACAGCCCAGAGGAATGCCATCCAGAAAAAAATAACTAAGCATTTGTCTAAATGCAGTTTTTCACCCATATCCCAAGTGATCAAGTTAAAATATTGCTGTGAAAGTTTGGGACAAGAACTAAATAAGATAGCACCATTGGACATGCTCAATAATCCTATCCATTTCTTTTAAAATGGACATTGGGGGAAGGAACAGTCTAACTTAAGGAAATACTCTAAATATCGTCACATGTTTCCATGATGTCTCGCATGATGGTTTTGATCTTGTGTAGAAGGAATGCTCCTTTTTCCATAAAACAAACAGACAGGCAGGCAGGCAGGCAGACAAACAAATCCAAACTTCTATATATTTTCTGCCTATCTCATCAAAAAAAAGAAAGAAAGAAAGAAAGAAGGAAAGAAAGAAAGAAGCCCGGGTTAGAATGCACAGCCTCATGGCATAGCAGTCCCTGTACATTTCTGAGGACCTGGGTTCAGTCCTCAACAACACACCACACATGCACTTACAAAAAAATACATTTGTTTTTGGGACTGGTTAACAGTCTTTACTTTGATCTGTCCACTCTGTGATTGAAACAGTCAGGTGTTATTTTTCTTGAGATTCTAACTGTATTAACTTTATCATCACTGTGACCAAAATACCTGAGAGAAGAACTTGAAGGAGAAGTGATTTATTTTGGTTTATAGTTTTACATGGCTCTATCCATGACAAAGACTATTCATCCAAACAATAGACAAGAAACAGAGAGAGAGAGAGAGAGAGAGAGAGAGAGAGAGAGAGAGAGAGAGAAGCAGCAACAGGCTGTGATGACCTACCTCACTCATTCAGCTCTATTCCATTTCCAAAAATGTTCAAATACTGTCAAGGCAACACCTCCAGCTAGAGGCCAGACTCATAATACACCAGAGTTTCCAAGGGACACTTCATATTCAACCAACACTAACACTGGGTAGAAAATTCAGATATTTCCTTACATATTCTTTTCCTAATAGTTTAAACATGCAAGATAATTACTTTTACCACAGGCATACAGAAGAGTCAGTTTTGTTCTCTCCAAAATAGCTAATACACATTTCCAAGAAGTCTCAAATGGTTTGGATCCCCTGAAATACACAAATTCATTTTTATTTTTGGGCCAGAAAAAAAATATAATCTTAAACTTCCAAGCATTTAATATGCACATATTTTTTTACTAACTGATCCTAAAAATATTTATGTTGTACCACATATGCAATCCACAGCTTTTCTTTGAATATTAATCACATAAGTTAGAGTAAACACGCAGTTTTCTGGTAAAGGGGGACACTACAGAATTTGCCTTTCTGTATCGGCAGAACTGTATGGAGAATGTGCACTGTGCTCATTCTCTTAGACCACCTCCCTCTCATCTTAGGAGTCCATTCTCACTAGGAGACACATCCAACTTCTCCATGTTACCTCATACACAAACTCTTACCATGCTCAAAATGATTATTTGTACTGTTAATAGTTTCATTCACTCTGAAAAGTTGCATTTTAATTTAAGCTCCTATTAGAAACTTGGTGAAAAAGAATATAAGCTCTGAGTTTATTCCAACATGAAGCAAAGTACTAGTCATAGATAAATGTCAAATAATAGTAATTATAGTAAAGATCTCGGATTTTATATATTACTAACTAACAGCCTCTGACAATATTGTATATCCAGTTATTATTAAAATCCTATGTGTGAATGCTAAGCTGACTTATTTTACAACTAATTGTCTTTTATATCTAAGAATAAAGTATATATAAGATTGGGTAAGTAAAATTATCTAATATGGCAAGGGATGTATTAAAATGACATATCAGTAGCATAAAATATTCTATGGCAGTCTCTTTTCATGATTGTCAAGTGCAGTTTAACCAATATGCTATCATTATGACATTCTGAGTAACTTCTTTCTTATCTGAAAGATAATAATTTCAAAAACATGCATCTTTCAAAATGTCAGCATTGTGTGTAGGGCTGGGAGAGATGCCTAAACTCATGCCAGACAGACAGGACAGGCTAACAGGAGCTGCTCTTTGGAAGGCATGCTTCTTGTCAGTGACCTGCATCAGCCAAGTATGGGAACAGTCTTCTGTTCTCCAAGTGTACGGAAGTCGAATGTGGCAGAGGCTTAGCATTTAGATGTGATCCACAAAATAATTCTCTTTTATCAGAACTTTATCCATATTGTGCTCCTAAATTTTATTCCAGTTGAAGTTATTTTAAGAAACACAGTAAATGTGGCCTGTCAGTAAATGATGGAAAACAAGCAAGTGTCTGCATATAACTTTGGATATCTATAAAGAGCAGAGTGTCATATAGTAGACTGTATAGGCATGAAAACAGCACTGTGAGAGGATATGAGATGCCATTCTCATTGGCAAGCTATTCCTTTTCCTATGCAAGATAAGGAAAAGCTCACCAAACCACACAGACAGGAGGCGGGGTGGGGTGTTGGATTGTGAAGGCTGTGGCTTTGGACAGTTCAAATACTGGTCCATGTGGACATCAGAGTGTTTGTAGAAAGATTTTTTGTTTCTTTTTTTTTTTTTTAAACAAAAGAAAATAAGCTGGGTGTGGCAGTATCTGTACTGCCAGATATTCTGTGGCGGCTAAAGCTGGAGGATTTTTTGATCTTGGAAGTGCCAGATGGGGCTGGACAACATGGGGAGATTACCCCAGTCTATCTCAAGATAATATAATATGAATGAACAAGAAAATATGGCCAATCAACCTTAAAAGCCAGTTTATGTTTGCTTTTCACATAAGATAAAACATGACCTTTGAATTAAGTAAAGCTAGATTCTATAATGTACCTAAGATACTTCATTTCTGAATAATGATAAGATCTCCACAACTTAACTCTTAACCAAATTACTATTTTGTAACAATTTGTCTTTTTTACCACTTTTCGATCCCTCACGAATGTCTATGTAAATGTGGCTACAGAGTTGCTCACTCCCACACCATGAAGCAGAGACACTTGTTTCTTCATATTCACAAAGTTTGAAAACGAAATCTAGAAAGTCTTTGCAGAAGAAGAAAATGTCTGGAACTCTGTCCAACTTTTCAAATTGAAGAAGTAAAGCATGTAATTTGACCTTGTTGCCTTGAGTTATTGATGTGTGAATGTTAATCTCACACTAGGTCAGGGTTAACCCCAAAGAAAAGCTATTGAGCTTGGCTAATATCTTAGTGGCTCTTGTCAATATTATTCTGGCTAGTCTCCAGGTTTCAATGCTAGTGTTTTCTGCAATAAATACAATAAAACCAGTATAAGCACCTTTCCAGGCCCTATGTAAAACATTTAATTTCTTAATACAATTACTATTTGTTGTACTCTTTTAAAGGTATTTAGGGGTTTAAAATGACTATCAAAAGTTGATTTTATATATTTGACTTCTCCTATCAAGAAAGAAATGTCAGACCTAAATTATTAAAATAAAATAATTTCAGATATATCAGCTAATGATAATCAATGAGATAGTTATAAGAATGCAATCATTTCCATTTAAAGCATATTGAAAACTTTTTAAAACATCTTTTAAAATATGGTATTCTTTTATGTACTCGCTTGTCATAAGAGTGTTCATGAGTAACAGAAAATCACAAGAGGTATATGATGTATGGACTCAGAAGCAGTATTTTATTACAAAAGCATGGAACCCTGCTGGCATATGTAATTTAATGTGCACCATGCCTCCCCTAATTCAATCAGGTCTCACATCTCTTCTTTATATTCCAATTGGATTCCATGTGCTAAAGCCATCAAGATTTTCAGGATGAAATGAATGCTTGTATTAATCCTGCAATTTCCATTTAAAACACAGCATCGATTTGATTAATAAGGTCTGATGCTGAATAATTATATGGCAAATATGTAGGTTGTAGCCAAACCACAGATGTGACCACCAACAAAAGCCTTGTGGGAGAAGGGGGTCAAAGGGAAGCATTGGCCATGACTGAGGTGATGAATTCTTAGGCTTTTCTTTTATGCAATTAACAAGCAGGGCTTCTATTAATTTGCCACCCCCAGAGCCTTGGCTGGTCAGATGCGTCTGGGTCAAGGGTCATGGGGGCAGAGTCAGGGTCAGCATCACAGCAGCCCTGAAACAAAATGGGAAAACTAAAGAAAATTCAAACGACATGGCTGCATATACATTCTGTAGTATCAAAGGATGGGGTGGAGTGCATCTCCTTCGTGTTAAGATTGCCGTTTTAGAATAATAAAAATGTCTTCTGTACATTTAATTCCAAGTAATCAATCTCAGGTGCAATGGTTGAGCATCCAATAAAAGAAAATCAATGTGGTATCTACAAGGGAAGACAAACAATGCTCACTTTTACTAAAGGGATTATAGGTTAACATTTATTCAGTGTATTGTAAGCTGATGTCAAGTGGTGTAAAATCAAGCCCACGGTCCATTACCAGCAGTTATAGGTGAGGTACCTATCTCAGGCCGGTGGACTCTTCACTTACTAAGCCATGTCTCTGTTGTGTATGAATTTTCTTCACACTGGGTGAACTTCAAACAATTTTAGTTTGTACCTTGAATAAAGGCATATCAAAATGACATTTTTTTGTGATTTCATAAGAAAAAAATATCACAACTTAAATTTTCGTTCAGTCACTAATTTCTTATATAAAGCACATTATTTTTGTTTTTATCACAAGAAACTGAAGAACTTAGTCATAAACATAGATTTGAAGTTTTCTTTCTCTGTTCCTTTTTATTTTTAACATGATAAAGGCTACTCTAGTAGCCTTTTATAAAATTTATAAAATTCTTAGCTTGACAAACATTTCCAAATTTCTATGATTATCAAACCTGCTTAGAAATTCAAGAGAAGCAGTAATAGTTTATCAGTATTCAATGCTAGTAATTTTGTTTATGTACGTACCACTAAACCATACATTTATGTTTTAAATATTGTGAGAACAGGTTATTTTAAACAATATGTTTCAAACAAGATTAAATATGTTTCCAGTTTTAGAAATGATACTTGTTAAAAGTATGAATGCCTGAAAGATAAATAGCTTAATTCATTAGCATTGAAGCCCAGTGGCTCATGTATATTTGGGCAATAAGGATTTCATTGACCACCACTAACAAAATGGAGTGATCTTTTGAAGTGTTCCCAAAAGTTAGTGATTGCTTATTACACTTAATAAAATGGTTTGCAAACCTGTCAAAATCAACATTTTCCTGAAGCAACCATGCTTATTGTTAGAATCAGGGCCACTTTTAAGTGTGAGGAAAATCATTACCACATGTTTGGGAATATTGGTGATATTTTGCAGATTGCATTCTACAGCCTAGTGTTACTTCAAAACATTTCAGAATTACTTGGTAGCAGAAAGGGAAATTGAACTTGACACTATTTTCATTATTAAATCTAAGCTTAGCTTTGTCACCTCTACTTCCACAAGAATCTTTAGTTTTCATTTGTCCAGAAACAGAAACAAGCTGGCTCTGATATCAGAATATAAAACTGTAAGGCAAATCTATGTACAAAATGTTTATCACATTATTAAACTATGTGTAATTAGCATTTTACAGAATGTTGAAACTTAGAAAATTTGTCACAGTATCAATTTCCATATTATCTTACTTAACAAAATGTTACTTTTCTCTTATACTTTTTCTGGTACTAATTAATAAAATGAAAGTAAAGTTGAATTATATTTTATAGCATTATAACCCATTTCAGCCACTGTTAACATTGCCTTACAATGCATCTAACATAATAAAAACAAAGCTTCAAAAAGTTTACTAGTACTACCAACAAACCATATGGGCCAAAATGTAAATTAAAATGCAATGATTATAAACCATATTTTTGTCAGTAAGCCACAGGTATTGCCATAGATCACTCAGTCCTTTGCCTGAAAATCTAGCTTTTGGTAACATTTACCCATATATATGAAACACTGTGGTTTGATCAAATTAAAATCTTAAAGTGAGCAACATTCATTTGATATGCACTTGAAACAGCTCAATTGGATATTTTTGTTTTATGTGTTAAATTAGCCCTGAAATATTAAATTCTTGGCATCTAAAATTAAATTAAAACTAAACTAAACACTTATGTAAAAGTGATTATTCATATTCAGACTGTGAGTTCTAAACCTGGATACTCTCCAAGATGCAAATTTTACTGTATTCTTCCTGAACACTTCTTTTCTTCTCCCATTTATGTGAATAAATAAGTAAGAAACACTTGATTCCACTATGCACAATATTTAGCTTTAATCCACTTTATTCTGTAGGAAAATATACTTAAAATAATCAGGGAAGCAAAAAAAAAAAAAACATGTGTTTTGTGAAAAAAGTAATGATTTCTTCATTTTTATTTGTAAAAGATTAGCTTGCTTTGGGGCATACAGATAACATGAAATCACTTCTCAACCAGAAACAATGAAGATATGAACTCTCTGGGCTAACACTAATGGTAAAAATAATTTCAAACTGAAAGCAAAACCACTTCATTTTGTGCGCAGTGTCTGAATGTCTTCAGCTGGCCTTCAAATAAAAAAATGGAAAACATTTTTAGCAGATACAGGGAAGCTCTGAGTATATGGCACTGAGTGGCATATTTGATGTTTTTGCATTTTTGTGCAGAGAGAGAGCTATAAAAGGTTGCCAATGGGGCATTGTAAAACTCCAGTTAACAGTGAATTTTAGATAGATACAACCAGTTAGAGGTGATTGAATAGCGAGTGTTGAGTAGAGCTTATTACACCTGCTGTTGGGAGACTTCAATTCATTATTGTAACAGAATGAAACAGCGTTGCTGCTGTCTGGGACATGCTTGCAGTATTGATTGGGTTTCTCCAAAGTCTTCTTTTAGGATGCAGAGTGCAGTCAAACATGCACAAACATCACTCAGTTCCCTGATTCTGTCGTGTGCTTCTTGTACCTCACACTAAAGCAGCCTTAAGATATCGCAAAAAGGCTTCTTTATATTTGAAGGCAGACAAGGGCTCTAAGCCCTCCAGGGGCCATGCAGATGTGGTGACCTTTCTTCCAGAGACCAGATTTTACACTCAAATTGTCATTAAAGCTCTCGTTTCCCTAGAGGTTCCCAGTCAACTTGTGTTCTCTCTCCATTAGGGTTAAAAGTCAGAGTGGCACCATGACCACCATGCATACTAAATGATATGGAGCAGAGATAAAAAAAAAAAAACAGGCACATAGCCCTCCCTCCAGACAGAGGACATCATTCACAGTCCAGTCAGAAATAGTGAGGCTTGGTGAAAAAAAAAAAAAGTAATTTCACAATAAACACCTCGGCCCAAATTTCATAAAAATCTCTAGAAACACATCTCTACTTTTAATTTTGAATCTGAAGATCTGTTTCCTCAGCTTATGTAAATGTAAAGGAAAAACTACATTTTTTTCTCATTTTTTTTCTGGTTATGCTTTTAAGCTTAAGAAAAGTAATAGTTTACTACAGAGTAAAATAGAAAGCAAGAAAAAATGTGCACAGACTACAAGGCAAACAAGCTTTTCCTCACAAGCCATCAAAATGGCAGGGCGGCTAGATCTTCATTGGAATATATTGACAAAAATATCTTTTTTTTCCCCCTTTGTATTTGTAGGTTACCTGAGACCAAAATGATCTTAAAAAAAAAAAAAAAAAAACCCACCAGGATCTCCCAATCTCTTAATGCACTTCAATTTAAAGTCAGCTAACAAATGACATTCAGAATTTCTCTAATGTCTCAGACGAATCAGCCTTATATCTTAGGAATAAGATGTATGTTTTCCTCCACAGGTCTACACTGGGAAGTAAGCCTCACCAATGTGAATGTTTCCACTTAGGTAAGCACTTCTTTGTTTGAAATGCCAATACAAAGAGCTCCATTTTCTTCTTAGAAGGGGAAGAGTGATAGGAACCAAAATTGCCCTTTAAAATGTCTTAGGCCCCTCCCATTATAAGGACTCTGAGAATCAGCTGGGGAAATCCGGAGTCGACCAGTCCAAAAGATGAATATAAACAGATCTGTATCTGGGCTATTCTCCATTCAAATATGAGATCTATTGTAGTCTTTAGATTTGTCCTGGTATACTTCATGTGAGTAAATAAGGCAAGCATATGTTGTCAGAGTCACATCATTTAGTCCCAGCCCCAGCCTCACTGGATTAAAAAAGTCAAGCAAGGCTTGAGTTGTCTTCAAAGTTTTCATTTTCACCTTGTAAATGGATGCTTATGACACGTTTAGATGACTTTTATTCTTCAAAGTAAATTTACCTGAGGAAGCTATTAGGAAACCGTGAAGATAGCCAGACACTGCAACACGGTCTCTGGGGGCTCAAGTATTACCAGTTTGTTGGCCAGAGCAAGAACTTGCCCCAGAACTACTCTTTCTAAACAATCAATAAGGCATGAGCTCTCGGTTTGCCTCTGCCTGGTCTACTGCTCCAAATTCATCATAGACCTTTTTCCCCAGAAGTGTACAAAATATTTTCAATTTGATAGCTGCTAAAGTGACGGGCATGCCTCTTCGCCGTTCGATCCAAGTCTTGCCCTCTACAGTGTTCCATCTCCATGCACCTAAAATGTCTACATTGACAGTTTTCTAAAGGAGAGACATACAATCTTCAGTCTGGGTGAATAGGATTCTTATTGTGTGCTTTTTCTTTTAATTAGTGATGGCATTTATCGCCTTTAGTCTTTTCACAAACCCTGTAGCCTGCTTTTATTCTAAAACCTTCTTTTTATTTCATTGTGACAAAACACTTAAACGTTTTTTCCTAACCTTTTTATTAATTAAAGTAGCACACTCTCTTTGAAGTATATCCCCTATTCCTAATCCAGCCATTATTTTTTTTCATTAAATTTCTCTAGATTATAAACTTAAAGAGATAGAAGGTTTGTACCACGGCTGCCTCCTTTACAAGACATCCGAGATCTAGTATCCAGGCTGCATGCAATTGTGGTAGTTACTACCAATTCAAAGATGTCTAAACATCCTTTGTGCCATCCCAGGACACACAAAAATGAGCAATTCAACCTCTTTCCACTCAAATCATTATTTAACCTTTTGTGTGTTCTCAGAAGTCAACTTTATTAATGGTACAAGGTCATCAGTAATTCCTTACATAACTAACACTTGTTTATATTCCTGTTTTAATGTATTCTGGTATGACCTCACTTATCACCTGCTATTATTAAGGTAAACATCATTTTAAAATGACATTCACTAATTGGTGAAGATGTGCTATGCCCTGTTTTCCAACATTTAACATAAACTGATCTTGTCAATAAGAAAGTTGAACCACTTGGACTTTACTTTTGTGCACAGTGAAAACTATGAATGTAGTTGCATTTTTGTACATGTAAACATCCAGTTAGAACAGCACCATTTGTTGAAGATGCTATCTTTTTTTCTGTTAATGGTTTTGGCTTCTTTGTCAAAAATCAAGTGTCCATAGATGTGTGGGTTTATTTCTGGGTCTTCAATTTGATTCCATTGATGAACTAGTCTGTTTCTATGCCAGTACCATGCTTTTTCATTATTACTCTTGCCTTATACCACAGCTTGAGATCAGGGATTAAGATACCTCCAGAAAATCTTTTATTGTAAAGGATTGTTTTAGCTATTTTGGATTTTTTTGTTTTTCCATATAAAGTTGAGAATTGTTCTTTCAAGGTCCATGAACAATTGTGTTAGTATTTTGGTGGGAATTGCATTGATTCTGTAGATTGCTTTTGGTAAGATGGCCATATTTACTATGTTAATCTTACCCATCCATGAGCCATAGAGATTTTCCATCTTCTGATATCTTTTTCAATTTCTTTTTTCAAAGGCTTGAAGCTTTTTTTAATGAGTCTTTCATTTGCTTGGTTACACCAAGATACTTTATAATTTTTGTAGCCATGGTGAAGGCTTTATCACCCTTATAAGCAGATATTAACCACATAATGCAGTATAGCCATATTGCAATTTAGAGACCCAAAGAAGCTTAGTAACAATAACAACTCTAGGGAGGATGCTTGATTCTCATTCAGAAGAACAAACAGAGTAGACTCCAGAAGCAGTTGAAAAGAGGGAACAGGTAGGGAGCCTACCATAAATGTCCTCTGTAAAACACCACCCAGCAGATGATTGAAGCAGATGGTGAGACTCACAGCCAAACTTTGGGGCAGAGCAAAGGGAGTCTGTGGAAGAGTGGGTGATAAAAAGGCCTGGAGTGGACCAAAGCTCCATAAGAAGACTAGCAAAGTCAACCAATCTGTCCCCACAGGGACCTGCAGAGACTAATGCACCAACCAAGGACCAAGCATGGAAAAGACCTAGGCCCCTGACCAGATGTAGCCAATAGGCAGCTCAGTATTCATGTGGGTGCCTTAACAAGGGGAACAGGGCCTGTCTCTGACATGGACTCTGTTGCCTGTTCTTTGATAACTCCCTCCTTGCAAGGCAGCCTTGCCAGGCCACAGAGGAAGAAGATGCAGGCAGTCCTGATGAGAATTGATAGGCTGGAGTCAGCTGGTAGGAGAGAAGGGTTCCCCTTTTCTGAGGACTAGAGGAGGGGAATGGAGGAATTAGAGGATGAAGGCATGAGGGTGGGACCAGGAGGGGATAAAGGAGGGGGCTTTGATAGCAATGTAAGCAATAATAAAAAATTTAAAAAGAAAGAAAGTTGAGACTTGAACAGGTTAAATATTATAGTGCATACTCTGAACTTAGTAAATGTTTGCAATAATAAAACTTAAATTATTTCCCAAAAAATGATTCTTAGGGCTCTGCTTAAATCTGCCTACCTGTGATGTCACTGCTTACCTGTCATGGGGGCATGGCCCTGCCCAAGGCCATATAAAAGAACAGACCCTCCACAAGCTCTCTGTGTCTCTGTGTCTCTGTGTCTCTGTCTCTGTCTCTGTCTCTGTCTCTCTCTCTCTCTCTCTCTCTCTCTCTCTCTCTCTCTCTCTCTCTCCTCTCCTCCTCTGTCTCGGTCTCTGTCTCTCTGTTCTTCATATTATCCTATCCCTGTCTCTGTCTCTCTCTGGGGTACTCCTTCCCCCTCTCCTTCTCTCCCTGTGCTCATTCAATATACCTCATATAAAATAATATCTGGCACATTATATCTATCATTATCTTATTCTTATATATAAAAATGATGACTCTGAAAATCAGCATATTACAGCTTTAGGATATTAATTTCTATCAGTACTTATTTGTTTTTCAACAAATTCATTTGTAGGAAATTGTTTTGATATGAAGTTGTAATTCATGAATACCTCTAAAATTCACTATTTTTTGTATTTATTTTCATAAGGATCTCCTGTTTTTTACACACATAATAAAGTATGTTGCTAATAGAAGATATTAGAAATGCTGATTTAATATACATTTCATGATTTTAAAAAGTCTGTAAGTAATCAGCACCTAAGAGGACGTGAATTTGTTTCATGGGAAGCACAAATACAAGCAAAATAATAGAATACATAAATCCAAATATATAAAAACAAACATGTTCTTACATAGGTCTTACTCAAGCTTTTAAGAAGCAAAATCATGACTAGACACTGTGTTGGATGCAAACATGTTTTTTGTTTTGATCCCAAGTGTGGGATAGGAAACAGACTTGTGAGAGAACAAGTGATGTTTATTCACTAGAATAAGAAACTGGACCTTTTGGGGGCTTGGTCTTTGTCAGCTGAAAAGCATCCTTGTGTAGACTCTGAGAGGATGTGTGTGTGTGTGTGTGTGTGTGTGTGTGTGTGTGTGTGTGTGTGTATGTGTGTGTGTGTATGTGTGTGTGTGTGTGTGTGTGTGGGTGTGTGTGTGTGTATTATATGTATACATATATCCAAAACAAGAGGCTGGGCCTGGGCCTTTGGTCTTGTTGTCTTTTTCTATTGTTTGGCTGTTCATTGTTCTGCTTTGACACGCCCCTTGAGAGGAAACACTCCAGAGAATGATTCAAGGTTCTGGGCTCCAGCTCTTACTGCCAGTTCTGGCTACTGTGGTTGCAGCTACCTTTGCTGAATTGCTGGTTAGTTGTTTAGTGGAACTGCTGGGGCCCTGCAAACTACTCCAGTGGAACTGCTCTAAGGAACTGACTCTAAGAAGGTTTATTTCTCCTGTTCCCATTAACCTCTCTTCTCTCCTACCTAGGATAGGTAGGTTGGAAGGGAGGTCTAAGGATTATAGAACCCCAAATAAAGTTGGTTTGAAAAAGTTCAAAGCCTACAAGACGCCAAGACTTGTGACAACAGTCCGAGGGTTCCAAAGAGTAAACCATTACACAGCATTGTGTGTCCATAATAATACCTAAAAATTACTAGCACATATTTCTGCCAAAAATTTAGCAGTTCAAAAGTTTGTGCTCAAATTTGTTATAATTTAAATTTTCTTAAAATTGTATTCATCCTATCACTGTTTTGGAAATTCCAGTCAAATTATAGATTATTCAAACACCTTCTTAAATAGATGTCAGTTATTATTTCAATTTCTCCTCCATTTTTTATTTTAATTCTTCAGCTGGTATTCATCATTGCCTAGAGGAATCCCTTGAAAATGTGGTTTAACTGGCCTGGACTTGGAATCCACAATACCTGCTGCTTGTTCTTGAGACTTGTTGGAGGATGGGCTGATTTATTTTGATGCTGTTATTGCTTGCTGTCTCTGTGATCCAGTTTTTGACCAATAAAAAGCCATCTCCTGATCAGGGCAAAGGGGATATGTGTGGTTTGGGTTCCTGAGCTGGAGAAGAGACAGAAAGAATCTTGAGAATAAGAAGAGACCCTGAAGGAGAGAAGGGAGAAAAATGCCATCATGGGTTAGATGGAAAAAAAAAAAAAAACAGGTGGCTGGCATGGATGGAAGATTCAGCCCAGATGAAGAACAGTAGCATGTATTTGGAGTTGTGGATGGGAGGCAGCTTGAAAGACATTAGACACAGATGGCATGGGATTGGGGTAGGTATCCCATACCTGCCCCACTATGGGAACTAGTTTAGAGGATTAACGTCTGTCCTGCCCCAGGTTAATTAAGGTTATTTTAAAATATAACAGGTGTCTGTATCTTGATCGACTGCTAGTGGGTTTTACTGAAGTAATAATAATTATAGGCCTGATAATAAACATTATTAGGCCCTATTGATAATTAAAAGCAACAAAGACTCCTCTTTAGCTTTTAGCCACAAACTTCAATGGCAACTACTAGATCTAACTCCACTTTAGGCATGCCATTGGGATTCCAGAGACAAAGACAGAGGCAGAGAGACAGAGAGAACACTACAAATGTCCTGGCAGAGAGACAGAGAGAACACTACAAATGTCCTCATGCTGCTTAGGGCAGCATGAGACCTAAGCATTATCTTGCACTTTCTTTTCAAAACACACTCCATTGCTGACCACATTAACTTAGAAAGCCTTCATCAAGTTTTCTTATACTCCAAATGTTCTCTAGAAAGCAAACTATGTGCTTTCTATACCCACAAACCTCAGAAACCACTGTTATCAACAGATACACATGTTCCAAGTTTTGTTCAGTATCAATTGCATTAACCAATAGTACATTTAAATAAAAATATACAGAGCTCTTATTACTTTCCAGGTACTGCTCTAATCAGTATTCTCTTATTATCTGTACTCATTTGTAGATGAGTACCTGAACCAATGCAAACCAAGATAACCTACTTACATCACAATGTTATGAAACAGAAAATCTGAAATGTAAGCCTGCTGTCATTCACCTGAAATATTCTAACTACAATGCCACATGGTAAATTACCCATATAATCTTAAGAGTTTGGAAAAGTCACACTTAAACTTGTTCATTATATTTATCTGGATCATATATATATGATGTCCCTAAAATTTTATCCTCATAGCTAATGTTTAATGTAATAAACATACTTGTAGCTAATTTAACTGTACCACTAAATAAGGCATAAGAATACTTATTGAATATATATATATATTTCAAGCAATGCAGATGGATCTTTGAAAGTGGGAAATACTGGGGTCTTACAAAATATGTTGAAAAGTACAACAATATTGAGACTAATTGATATCTCAATAATTGTTTTATGAGTAAATTAGATTATTATTCATTATTATATTATGGATATTTGTTTTAATACTTTTATATATGCATTTATATTATTATACATATATAAAATAAACTACATACAGCAAGAAGATACATGAAAAATCAGGAATTATATTAATGTTACATTCATAGTGTTTTGGCTATTTGTATTTGGCAGCCTTGATGAAAACATCTTTCCTGTCTTGGTGAGTCTAAAATTCTGAATGTAAATCAATATCTATCATCTCTAGCAACTTAAAACATCTATCCAGACCTAAAAACATCTTAACACCTAAACAACTAAGCTTAATTGTAAAACTAAACTATCTGATCTTCCACCCCATCACAGACTTGAGAAGGAATAAAATTAATTACCTGAGTAAACAGGAAGTACAGTTTAACAGCTTCTAAAGTGAAAAAAATAAGAGAGACAGTTTTTTTGCCTGAACAGTCACCCTAAACCCTCAATAACTTTAGAGCATAATCTTAGCTTTTTGGCCCAGTATATCTGACAGACATATTTGTGAGGAAGGAACTATTGAGGACTTGCTTACCCTGTCTCTTGGCAGAGTTTGGCCATTGACTCTCCCACATACCTCTCCCCTTTTCCTCTAAAGAGGGAAGCTCCCCTTCCTATACCTCCAGGCTCATCAAGTCATGTGAGGAATGAACATGTCTTCTTCCCCTGTGGCCTGGCAAGGCAGTTCTGCCAGGGGGAAGTGATTAAAAAGCTGGCAAGACTCCATGTCAGAGAGAGCACCACTCCTCACTTGAATTCTGAGCTGGCCTTCAGCTACATCTTTGTAGCTGGCCTAGGTCCAGTCCATGCTAGGTTGTTGGTTGGTGCTTTAGTCTCAAAAGGCCCCTTTTGGGCCCTGATTAGTTGCCTCTGTTGATCTTGTGAGACTTGTCACCTCCAAGTCCTTTTCTCCTTCCCATCACTTTCCTACAAAGTTCCATAAGTATTGCCCAATGTTTGGCTGTTAGTCTCAGCATCTATTTTGAGGTGTGGCTTGGTGGTGCCTCTCAGAGGGCAATTCTGCTTCACTCCTGTCTGCAAGCAAGGCAGAGTATCATTGTCAGGGGTTGTTTCTCTTTCATGGCATGGGTCTTGGGTTGGGCTGAGCATTGATTGGAACTTCCCTCAATCTCAGCTATATCTGCACTATAATTATTCTTGCACATGTTGTAGGCAAGGTGATTTTTTGGGTGAAAGATTTTGTGGGTGGATTGATGTTCCCTCCTTCTCCTAGGAACTTGGCTAATTAGAGGTTGTCTTCTGCAGTCTCTGTGGCCCCTGCTACTAGGAGCCTCTGGTACAGTCCCTCTCATATCTCACTGGTAGCCTATCATGACTTAGGTCTCTAGCTTGCAACAGATATGTCCCTGCCCACAGTTTCTCTTTTCTCTACAGCCCTTATGATAATTCTTAAATACATTTTACACATTACTATGAGGTAAGAGTTTTTAGTTAGCACGCCCTAATTTACTACACCATAGGAAATTAAAATAAAAAACAAAAACATCAACAACAAGAACAAATACATTTTGAAGGCACTGGGCATCAAGCCAGAAAAGAATAATGATTTTTGTTTAGATAAAACAAACAAACGAGTTTCCTGTCATAAAAGAGTTTCTTCAGTATGGCCTATGTTTGTTTCCTTTTTAATAAATCTTAAAACCGGGTCCAAATGGATCAAACAATTTCTAAGTAACTTAACATATCACAAAACAAGGTAGACAAATATTCATGGGAATACAAGAATATACAACGCCCAACACAAGAGTTAACAATACTTGTTATCTTCTCACAATAAGCATGGCATAAAGGAGAAAAATAAAATACAAAACAAGAAAAGTTCAATTGATTGACATCAATTAAAAGATGACACAAATGTTAAAATTAGCAATATTTTTTAAACACTTTGTCAAAACTGAATCATATATGTTCAAAATCTTAATGAGATAAGAAGACATAGGGGAGGGGAATAAGGGGAAAAAGGGAGGGAGGGAAGAATGGGAGGATACAAGGGAATGGGATAACCATTGAGATGTAACAAGAATAAATTAATAAAAAAATAAAATATATAAAAGAGAAGACATAAAACCCTGACTCAACATAAAAGTTTTTTAAATGAAAAGAAATTAATAGACTGTCATTCAAGTCACCAAATACATATGTAACAAGAATTCCAAAAGAGAAAAAAGGAGCAGATCACAAAGGTTGTAAATAATGTGCAGATCTAGAATTTTTCTCTAATTGTTGATGGACATCTAAAATGAAGTGCTTTGCAGGACAGTTTTGTAATGTGATAGAAAGCAAAATATACATGTACCATGTACTCTAGTGCATATATATATATATATATATGTATATTCAGAAAAATACAAATATGTCAACCTAAAAATATGTACACAAATCTTATAGGAATTTTATTTACAATTTCAAAATGAAAACAACCTTACTCTGTTCATCAACATATCAATGGATAAAGTGTGTGTGGCAAAACAAGATATGACTCATGCTCAAAACAGAATGGCATTCCTTCACACCACAACTTACATCATTCAAAACCATAATGTCTATAAATCAGGAAAAGTTGTGCATATAGTTACATAATGGAAAGTATGAAGATATGAAGTTAAGTGTAGTATAAAAAAGACCAGACTTTTGGAAACAAAATGTTGTAATCAGGAGAAGATGAAGAAAGGATTCCAGGGACAGCAGCTTTCCACTGCAAGTGTCCATCATCTTGACTGGCTTCACAAGTGTATGCATTTTTAAGAGCTCTTCAACTCTGTAGCCTAAATAGTATCACTCAGTCTATGCATACATACAATTTGAAACATACACTTGAGGGCATGGGTTTGAAAAAAGTTCAAAAGTAGAAAAGGAGTTTGGGGGAAAGAAGGGGGAGGATGACAAAGGTGAGGTGGGGAAGACCATGTTCTCAATACATTGTGTAAATATAAACGCATCATTGTATTAATTCATATAATATGTGAGAATAGAAGACACGTAGATACTGCTGGAAGAAATACAAATCAGTAAAACCAAATGGAAGACAAAGTAATAAACTATATAGTAGCACTACTGTGCAATCCAGCTGTGTCACTCCTGGGTAAAAATCCAAAGGAATTATGTCAGCATACACTAAAGATAACCCCACACCCATGCTTATTATGCCACTCATCACAATAGCCAAGCCAGTGAATCAAACAGATGGATCTTAAAAATGTGCTGCACTTACACAACAGGGTTTGTTCAGTTTCTCCACTTGCACGAAAGTAGGTAGAAGTATCGTGCTAAGTAAAAGAATCTCGATATAGAAAGAAAAGATTTTTCTTTTACATTTAGCCTAGATTTTAGTTAAAGAGATTAAAAGTAGAATGTATACTACTTGAATAAAAATTAAGCAGCAGCAGCAGGAGGAAGTAAGACAAGAAAGAGCAAAAAAATGGAAACCAGCCAAGTTCGTTACATGTATGTATGAAAATGCCATAAGCAGAAGCATTAGTTTGGAATTAATATGCACCAATAAAAAGAAATGGAAACACACACACATATGTTGCATATAAATAAAAGGAAACAGCTTAAAATGAGGAAGGACGGCATATAATTATTTTACAGAACATGATGGATCGATTTAAATTTGATTTCCACTTTCTTGTCTTAATGCTCATGTGGATCTTTACTGATATAAAAACTCAATTTAAGAGTATTTGAGAAGGGCAATGATACCTTCTTTCTCTCAATGCTTCACAGCTTTAACCTGTACCCTATTTTAGTGCAGCTCATCTGTAATCATTTTTTAAGCTCCCAAAGATTCATTTCTGCTACACCCTTCAGTCCCTTACCTATGCACCTGATCCTACCACAGGAGCTCTCCCAAGCCAGAATGATCATTCTGCCCTTCATTTTTTGAGGCACCTTCAGGAGCTGCTTTAACAGCACGAGACACAGTCAGGATCTCCAAAAACAATTACATCACACTCAGGAAAGGTACTGCAGACAGTGTAACCGTGGATCATTAATCATGGAATTGTAGATCTTACGTGAACAAGGGCAGTGAAGCATCATGGGTTGGAATCAAGCTGTCACTCAGATGGCCATAAGACAATAAGCAAAAGGAATAGTTTACAGGATCTAGTGTGAGCAGTAGCACACATCTTACTAGAACCATGATTTGGGAAACTCACCCTCTGCTAAACTGTAGCTCTGTTTGAGATGAGCATGAAACAATAAACATGCACACACACACACACACACACACACACACAGATACACACAAGAACACAAATTTACACACACATACACACACTCACACACACACATGTTTACACACAGAGAGACACACAGATACACACAAGCACATATATTTATACACACATACACATAAAGTCACACACAGAATTACACACATACACACACACACACACACACACACATATTTTAAGTTTTGAACTTCACTCTCCACTAGCCTTTTGCAAACAAGGGAAAAACACTGGCAACCTGGACAAAAGGAAGGCCAACCTGATAAGAAAATAGCTATTGACTTAGAATCACAAATGGACATCAATGAGGTTAGATAATGGTGGTGGCTCACGATCATCTTCCAAGAACCTAAAAGTCTCCCAGTGAGTTTTGGTTACTTTTTCTGAGAACAGTCACATCAGAGTTGTATTACACCGACAGGCAGCTTTCTAGACACTATGCATGCCAGGCACACTGATTCAGGGTCACAGAGAAAAGGCCCAGAGTTTGAGTTATTAATAAGTAACGTCACTTTTTAAAAGTTTTTTAAAATCTTATGTAGGTGGTTTTTAAAGCTAGAAACCTTGGAGAATTGAAGCCACATCTCTTGAATTTATCACTTTAGCACTGGCTTTGGTCTTTATAATAAACTCCACTCCTTAGTTTTGATGTTACTTTTTTTTTTTTCTTTAAGCAGGGCATGGTAGCACATGCTCTTTTTATGGAAAATATTTTTTATACAATATATTCTAACTGTGATCAGAATATATAGTTTGGATGTTACATTTAATCTTGAAATATATAATACTAGAAAAATACTCGTTGGCAAAAATAAAATAAAAATGCCCATTTGGGAATCTATTGCAGCTAAAGTATCACTGAATCAGAAGGTAATCTGTGTGAAAGGGGACACATATTCTGCCACTAAGTCTAGCAGGTACTGTAAAGCCTAGACCCAGCCTCCTCAGCCTGCAAGTGCATGCTGGGATAGTCCATCAGGCATTGCAGATAGCTCCCCAACACGCACACCATTAAATTCTGATGTTGGGAAGAGTTGCAGCTGAATTGAGGATTCCCCATAGGGCAATGCCAAGGCCTCATTAAGAGCTCATGAAGACAAAGATCAGAGCACTGTGGTGGGCCACATGTGTGAGAGCCAAGGCAGCCATGGATCTGCAGTACAGGAAGGGAGATTGAGACTGGAGTTTGGTGGAACTTGGGTACTAGAAATTTTGAATGCCTCCACCATATTTTGTTGTCTAGTCAGGAGGAAAACAAATAGAGAGAAATGGGGTTTTTCCCAATGTCATTAAGAAGAAGTAATTTCTACCATGAAAGAATTAATTTACCAAGATAATAGTGCAGACATCAATGAGATGTAATATGACTTGCAAAACAAATCTTTTTCTGGCTGTCTTTGTTGTTTCAATGGAATAATCTACAGACCTCTCTTGATGTATTTTTAAAATCTATTTTATGTGGATTCTTATACTTCTACCTCCCTTCCAACTTTTATTACACCCTAGTCCCTTCCAAGCCCCCAACCCTAGGCATGAAAGAAAGAAAGTTAGAGGGGAAGGGATGTGCAGACCTCTATAGGCTATTTCTTGGTGATTCGGGATGTAGGGTTCCTTAGGGCATGTCCAGTCTTCATCATCACAATATCCACCAGCCCAACAGTTGAAGAATGCAGCAATAGCAAATGCAACAGCCAATGCAGCAGCAGAACAGACCAGCAGCAACAATGGCAGCAGCTGCCCCAGATCCTCATGGGTCTCTCCCATTTATACCCTCTCCAGAGTCCCCAGAATTAAACTATCTGCACCTGGCGAAGATCACATTCCTGCTAGTGCATGAGGAAAGCCATAATCACCTTCTATGAAGCACACCTTCTATAAACCTCCCTTGGCTTTAAAACAAAACATATTCATATAACATAATTGAAATTTAAAAGAACCCAAAACAGTCACTACAGACCTTTGTGTAAATTTAGTTTCTGCTTAGAAAATAATTTATATATCTTACAAATAATATCAGTATACAGTAGCAGTATGTTCGTAACCAAATTAGTACCTGATACATATCAAATAGTCACTATGTTCCAGATATAACATTCTTTTAGTTATTTCAGAAAGCTATTTGGACAGTAACTTAGAGGCATACATATGATTTCTTTCTTCTAATTTCTTCTAATTGATACATTTCCAACCTTCCATAGTATATGAGCAAAAAAAAAAATTACAATGTTAACTGAAATTCTGAAAAGTGTAAGGTTTTTAAGGCATTCTAACAACAGTTGATTTACAGTCACTTTTAGATTCCAGTGGTCATAGAATTCTGAAAAAAAACTTATATTGTCTTTTCTTAGAATGTTGTGTTTCTTTTTAATTTAATGAATATAACTGAGTTAGTGGGCTCTCCTAAGATGAAGTATAAGTTCTACTTACTCTGTCTAAAACTAAGCTCCAAATTGTATTGAAAAGAAATCCATGTGACATAAAGTTCAATATTTAGAAAAGTTTATCAGCGTTTAGAGACTTATTTCTTAATTAAACATGGGAACAGGACATTTTCAAACATGTCTGCAACATACTTCAAATAAGCTTGTATAGTGATATGCAACATGAGAGATCTAGGGTAAAGCTACAGGACCTCTATAATATTGAGGTTGCATAGTGACTTTTGTAATAATTAATTGATGAGTGTGCATCTCTAAGTTATAATTGTCACATCCACAGTAAATACTGCCATGAAGAGTTGGTAGGACTTACAGTGCATTTGTATTTATTACTTGGTAATCATTGTTGTACTGTACACAGCCTTTACATATCTGCCATGTTATTGTTCATTAAATGGTAACTATTATTAAAATTGGATACTGTTTTCATATTGAAATACTATTTTAAGTGGATGTATCTATTTCTATTCACCAATAGTCTTACCTACATATTGAAAACAAAATGTAAAGTCCAGAGAGTATCAGTCTTTAAGGATAATCAATTCTCACAGTAGGCATTGAAAGTTAAGCCATGTTTTATTTCTTAGTTGTTTCATATTTATTAAAGCTGAAGCCCAACAAAAGAGCAAAGTGATAAAGAGACTGGAAAATTGTTTGTATGATGCATGTCCATTTGTGGGTTCTTATATGGAGTGAACATTTACTGAATAGAGTTCTGAGATATTTACTACAAAGAAAACAAGTCTCTTCAGAAACAACACAACCCTATAGATAATTCCAATGTGAAGGGGAAGTCCAGAAACAGAGCTGGCAGGTGAAAGACCTTGCTAATACATAACAAAACTTTTCCTACTTTCCTATAGTCTCTATGCAACACTCTATATCAATGAGAGATATTGAATGTCAATTGTTGACAGCAAGTTTTGTAACAGTTCATGCATTAAATTCAGATATAAAGAAGGCCAAAAGAAATTATGAAAGTTAGTAAGGTCATCCTAAAGCTGTAGTATTGGTGACTTTATAAGAGATAGCATGTCAAAAGACAGATGGTAGGGAAAAAGATGGGCTGGCAGCTTGGGGTGTCCCTTTTTTTCATAGCCAAAATTCAGGTAGATCTGGTGTGTGAAAAGGAAATAGCCAGGTGGTCTATCTTTCTTAATAGCACTAATTGGTCTTGGCTGACAAACCCTATATACACATAAAGAACACAAAAGTTATGCCTGGACATGATAGAACATTTGCCCATTACTCATCATAATATTTGTAAGAATCTATGATACATGACCAATGAGTTCATGGACAACAATAAATTTCTTTCTGTATATCATTGATATTAGTGAATTTCAAGACAGGTTGTGTTTATGTAACTGAAACTTTGAAGTTAATGTCATATTCCTTGTGTAAGTGTCATCTAAAATGTTTTAAAGCCTTTCACTCTTACTGTGAAGCCAGATGACCAGCTTTCTAATGAAATCTTCACCAGCTACCATGTAAACCCAAATGGCAAGCTTTCTGATCTCAATATATTACCAGGTACATAACTCTGAACACCTCATTTAATTCTCTCAGGCTCGGTTTTCTCATACAAGAAATGGGAATAAATAACTCTAGGGTCATAGTATTATTGGGACAATCATACAAAATAATATACATAGAATCTGTCAGTAGTGGCTGGCAAGTAGCCTGAATCAGCTCATAGCCTGGCACTTGGTAAATGCTATATAAATGTTAGTTAGTGCTGATGCTAGAAGCTGTCACAGTAAATCCTACATGCTATATATTGTTACTTTAAAAACAGTATACTGAGTTATCATCTTAGAGGGATTTATTCAAGTTTGCCAGATAAATGTCTAAATATAATTACTCATCACATCAAACATGGATTTACTCCACAAATTGAGAAGTGGAATTAAAACAACCATTTCATATTCTATATTCTATCAGAAGAGATGCTTAAATTTTAATAACGTGATACAAAATTTTAAAAATTACAAAATCACTTATCAGAGTCTGATGCTGACCAACACCAGTAGGCACATGGAAATAAACAAAATTATTATTTGATAAATTGTTAATTCATTAAGTAAGCAACTAGCATTACTTAGTCTACTCAGCGGTTTGAAGGAAACAGAAATATAAAACCAATGGACTACTTTCTTAAAATTATAATCCAGCAAAGACAAATCATGTAAATAAACAATTTTTAATTTATTTAATTTATTTTTGTTTATATAATACATCCCAACAACAGTTTACCCTCCTCCCAGTCCTTCTCCAACACCCCCTTTTCCTCCATATCCACTCCTTTTCAATTTACCTTCAGAAAAGAGAAGGCGTCCCAGAGATATCAACTAAATAATGGCATGGCATATTACAATAAAACTAGACACACACTGTCATATCAAGGCTGGATGAGGCAACCCAGTAGAAGGATAAGGTCCCAAAAGCAGACAAAAGAGACAGATTTCACCACTCCCACTGGTAGTAGTCCCACAAGAACATCCAGTTGCTGTACAATGACCTAATTTTAATGAAATGTTATCTTAACTCATTCAGCATTCATGCATGCATACAATGTGTTTTGACCATATTCATGCCCAATACTACCTTAATCCCTCCAAATCCATTTCCTGCCTCCTGTCCCAAAAACTTCATGTCCTTTAAAAAAAATACCCCAGAGTCTAATTTGTGCTGCCCATATATGCATGGGTGTGGAGCCACCCACTGGAGCATGGCTGACCTACCAGGGACAACTAAAGAAAACTGACTCTCCCTCTGCAGCAGCCAATGATTTGTCAGTGCTTCCTCATCCCCTCCACCATGCTAGATTGTTGACTGGCTTGCCCTTATGAAGGTTACTGCCATCAACCACAGTTGCTGTGAGTTCATTTTCTGTTGGTCCTCCCCACCCTCTGACTCTTACAGCCTTTCTGAATACCTCCACTGCACTCTCTGAGCCTTGAGGGGAGGCCATGTGAAATAAATGTGTTTCCTTGTGGCTCAGAATTCTCCATATATTCATCCTCTGCACTTTGACCACGTATAACTTTCTGCATTACTCACCATTCACTGCACAAAGAAGCATCTGTGATGAGGACTGGAAAATTCACTTACAGAAGGGTGAGAAGCTGTATATCTTTAGAGGTCAGCTTGATACTGTGTCCATTTAGGAATGTAATAATAGTAGTCACCCCTAGGCCTTGTGAGTTCCCAAGCCATGGGATTTTTGCCAGATTTACAATACTAGGCTTGCTTTTCTTCCTGTGGGGGTATGACTTTTAATTTTTTAGGTCAATAAAATATTTTAATATATTTCTTTATAAAAATAGCAGAACTAAGTGCTATGAATAAAACACTTATGCTAAAAGAAAATGTTGCCTATTGTACCTAGTTTTATGTTGAACCATTCAATAACTTGCTCTTTATATATTGTTTTCTTTACTTTATTGGACATTATCATAGTTGATTTAATATTTCACATATTGCTGAAAACAGTGCTGCAGCTAATCCCAGCACTCTAGGAGGCAGAACCAGGTAGATTTCTGTGAGTTTTACTCCAGCCTGGTCTACAAAGCAAGTTCAGGACAGCCAAGGATACACCAACAAACCTTTCTTGAAAAAACCAAGAAAATTCCCCATATTAAAATAAAAGCATTTTATTTGTGTGCTTTTCCAGTACCAACCTGTTGCTTTATGAAGAAACAGTAAATAGATTTATAAATGAGGATGGTAACTGAATGCTATTAGTCACTAGAGTTCTTCCATTTGTCAGCATAGTGAGACAGTGTCTGCTTCTTTAGTCTAGGTCCATCTGTTGCTCAGTCCTTAGCCATAGGAGGGGGTAAGAGCTGAGCTTTATAAGGTTCAGAAGAGTTTCCCCTAGTGCCTTATTCTCACAATCATTGGTACTGAAGACAGAGAAATTGCTTTACAATTACTTAAGCTACAGTTGAATAGATCAAAATTTCACCATACCCTCCATGTTAATACCTCACAGACCCTTTTATCCACAAAACCTGTGAACTTTTTTCCAAATCTCATTGCTAGTGTCTGCTCCTGAATGCTGTTTTCTAGAAAATTGTTTCCCATATCAGTCCACTCTGCAAGGCGTATTTGGTTCATTTCAGGTTTCAAGAATAAACACAAGAAAAATTCCTGGCATAAACACCAATGTTTTAATGCATAACGGAGCCTAATATTGTGGGATTAACATCACATTTATTTCTTACCACTTAGTTGTTCAAAAGTAAACTTGGATTATTCCCTGAATTTCAGATGACATGCAGTACTGTATATTGAGTAAAAAGGCACAACTTTGATATAATTATGTGCTGTGCCATACTGTCTTCGATATGATTAATGTGAAAACAATATACCCAATGGGATACATTATGACAACTCTTTCTTCTTAAATCTTGTAATTATCAAACAATCTTTGAATTCCCTTTGATACGGTGATCTTTTATACTTCAATTTTAGATGTCTGAATAATAAACATGCATTCTGAACATACACTGTTTTTTACTTTCAATTTTTTGGTAGAACTGGAGCACAGATAAGTTCATTAAGAAAATATCTATTTTTAAGAATGACAGTGTCACAAGACATACTAACTCTACACACTGCAACATATGTCACACCAAGTAGAAAGTCTTAAACTTTCCTCTGGAATGTAAAGCATAAATAAGAATTAATGTGTTCAGCTTGACCTGGTCCTATAGGACAATAATATCATTCAGTAGAGGGTTGTTAGTATAACATATTAAAGGTTCTAGGTTTAATGTTCATCTCAAAAAAAAAAAAATAAGAAAAGGTAAACAAAAACAAAAGCAATCTGTTCACTATTCTGTGGGGTGATAATCCTGTAAATGAATGTGAGGGCAAAATTTCAACAAGAAAAACACAGAAAAGAACCCATAAATTTAATAATATCCTACTGTTAGTGACAAACTAATGAGATACAAGGAAGAACTCTTAAGTCATGGAGTTCTTGTGTTATTTGTCACTTAGAAATTGTCTATAAAGTTTTCCAGAGAGTTTCAAAGAATCTCATGGGAAAGAGGAAGGAAAGGTGAGGAATTCATGTACCTGTCTCCTTCGATTCTCTCTTTTTCCTCTGTTTAAGGCTCTGTTCACAGAACACCAGTCCTTTGCCTTAAGGGGTTGCATCTTCAGCCTCCTTGTTTCTGCACAGGAAGCTATGTGATACAGTCTCTGCACAGCCAGTAAAATAGGATAGAAAACAACATAAATTCATCTAGAATTTCAAAGCAAGGCTGATGAGATGCCCCAGGAGTGAAGAGTACTTGATGCTTTGTAGAAGACCTGGATTTGGTTTCCTTCAGCCTGCTGATGGTTTAAAATTTCCTGGAACTTCAGTTCTAGGGATCTGATGACCACCACTATCCTATATAGGCACCAGACACTCAAATGGTACACATCTAGGGACTCATACACAAACATGTTTTTTAAATAATAAAAGTATTCAATTTTTTTTCCAAGAATAATTTTAAAACTTCAAGTTTTCTTAAATATTTCTTATGAAAATTCGGCCATTAATAACAAAAAATAATTTAAGATAATATTTGGAATTTTCAGAATAAAATATATTGAATGGTGGAATTGTAGATATATGATGTTATATTAGCCTTTCAACACCATAAGCAAGACTCAGGAAAAACAATGTGTTTTAAATAAGCCACTGTAACTTGTGTCTCCCAACTAGAAGAGTAATGCAATGTTAATTTAATATATTTTGTAAAACATAGAAAGGACAAGGGAAAGGAGAAAATCCTGAGCACCACAAAGTAATTATAACCATTTTAAATAATTTCATGTTTCAAGATTTTACCTCAGAATATATGTTTTATATGTCAAAAATAACTGAAAATAATAGTATAGTTTTTCATAATTTTCCACCTTCCGATTTCACTCAGCATCCTGTTCTACCCACATCTCTGTACCCTAAACTCTGAACAAACATCCATTTAAATGGTTTTGTAATATTTCTTTATAGATTTTTTGTTTTACAGCATATTTAATCATTTTCTTATTAGATAAAAGTTTTTGTAGGCTTTATTACAAATAGCAACATGAAGAACAGTATAATTTGAATTTTGAGAGGGGTTCAGAGAGAAGAAATAAAGGTCAAAGCATATGATCTTTGGAGGGTTACTGATATATGTTATCTTTGCTTTTTCACTAGAAAGTTTTTCATGTTTAAACTCCTGTGGGAGGTTGTCTTAGCCACACATTTTGCCTTTATTAAATAAAATTCCTGGCATAAACAACATCATGGTAGTAACTATTTGTTACAGCTCATGATTTCAGGGATTTGGTTCATCATAGAGAGAGAGAGGATATGGTGGTAAAGAGCAGTTGACACCATAGTACCCAAGAGGTGAATACCTGGATCCCTCTTTTATCCTTTCTTTCCACCCAAGTCTCCAGCCTGTAGTTGCTGATACCACATTCAAAGTGATGTCTCTGCCCTCTGTGAGTCTTCTGAAGTTACCCTTTCAGGTAGGTCTTTGTTTAATCATCTCACAGAAACATCTCAATCAAATCAAGTTGCCGGTCAAGGTTAAGTGTCACCGCAGTGTACAAAATCACTGCACCACAAGGTTAGACAGAGCCCATATTTTTCACATTTAACTGTTATATTTTCTTTTTTAATATATGTTATTAATTTATTCATATTACATCTAAATTGTTATCCCATCCCTTGTATCTTCCCATTCCTCCCACCCTCCCATTTTCCCCTTACTCCATGCCCCTATGACTGTGACTGAGGGGGACTTCCTCCCCTTGTATATGCTCATAGGGTATCGAGTCTCTTCCTGGTAGCCTGCTATCCTTCCTCTGACTGCCACCAGGCCTCCCCATCCAGGGAACGTGGTCAAATATGGGGCACTAGAGTTCGTGTGAAAGTCAGAACCCACTCTCCACTCAACTGTGAAGGATGTCCTCATATTACATTCACCAAACATGCACATAAATTCACATTTTGCCCACAACTAAATTCCTTCCTAGGTTACTAAAATATAAGGTGGAATTTCAGGCAGCCAAAAGGAAAAAAAAAACTTTTTGGTCCTTCTTTTGGAGAGCTTGGTGTCTTTTGAATAGCGTTTGCTCCGGTTGGACACCACTCTTATAATTCTTTTTCCTCCCATCCTAGTTAGTGCTATCCTACCTCCTGTATCTTTCCTTAATCCACATGTGACTTCATGCCGTAGTGCAGCTCTGGTGAGAATATGAAAAGGATCATTTCTTTGGAGAAGCCAATGGCCCTCTACACAGGCAACGCCAGGCGTTAGTCTTCATTTTGTCTTTTGTTCATGTCTATGCTGCCCCCAAAATTGTACAATAAGCCTCAGTGAATTGGATCTACAACTTTCAAATTCCAATGAATTTAAACACCCCTCAAACTTTCCAGACTACAAAGCTCTTTTTAGTAAGAAGTAAGGAAATGCACCAGGAGAAGGAAGGCGTTATATAAGAAAACCATCCTATGAGATCCTGACCTGGGAATGAACAGTAAGCTAATGTTTGAAGATCCATCTGCACAGTGCTTTAGCCTGTGCTCCAGACGTGGCACAGAAAGTGCTTGCATATATTAACACAATATTTCTGACTGAACTTTAAGGCAAATGAAAAAGTAATATGTCTGTTATCATAAATAAACAGTATTTATTCATATGTGATTGACACATAAATACACAAATACATGCAGGATGGGGTTTGGGATACTGCCCATCATAATATAATGAGAGATACATTTGGAGAAAGAAAGAAAATTCCCACCACAGGAATAGGCTATCTAAATTCCCACAAGAACAGAAACTAGAATAGAATTTAGTGTAGTGTTGAATTGTCAACAAATGTCAACTTCATGACACTTCACACAGAGATTGATTGTATTATTTTGAAAATGTATTCATATAGTCTCTTACCTATATCCATAACTTCTCTTTTCATCAGGACCTATTTGATCATGTTGTGTTCCCCATAAATATGTCTCTGATAGTGTACAAAACTACCTTGTAATGCTATTTTACAGACGTTGCTTAAGATTTTGAAACTATCTTAAAAATATTTCTTCATTATTGTAAGCAATCAAAAAAAATTAAACTTATTTTGAGATTTCATCTTACCTGACTGGGATGGCTTTGATTTTGAAAAAAATGTTGGATTAAATTGGGTGGGGGGAGCTTATTCAATGTTAGTGGGCTTGCAAACTGGCTAGGTTTTATGAAATCAGTGAGGCGGTCCATACTAAAAGAAGTATGTATGCCGTATGATCCAGCTATAATACTTCTAGGCATATTATCTATATCCCATTATATATTATTTTACATATTCTATTATAAACATCACAGCTCATCCACCTTCATTACTGCTCTAATAATAATAGCTAGTAAATGGAAACAGAATAGATGTGTAACTAATAAAGAATGAAGAATTAAAATTTGCAGAAGAGAATATTACTCAGTTAATAAGAAAAATGAAGTTTGTAGGCAAATAGATGGTCTATAGATATTCATTTTTAGTGATATATCATATAACACAGACCCTTCTCCAAAACTGACCATATAATAGGTCACAAAGCAAGCCTCAACAGATAAAAGAAGATTGAAATAATGCCTTCTATGATATCAAACCAACATGGACTAAAGCTGGACCTCAAAAACAACAAAATAACAAAAAGTATGCATAAGTTGGATACTGAACAACTCTCTATTCAATGATCACTGGGTCAACAAAGAAATAAATAAATTAGGGACTTCCTAAAATTTAGTGAAAATGAAGGTACAGTATACCCAAATTATTGGACACAATGAAAACAGTGCTAAGAAGAAAGTTCATAGCACAAAGTGCCATCATAAAGAGATTGGAAACATTTTATACAACCAACTTAAAGTCATATCTGGAATCCCTAGGAAAAAAAAAGAAGCAAACACACACACACACACACACACACACACACACACACACACACACACATATATATATATATATATATATATATATATATATATATATATTCTAATAGCCAACATCAATTAAATGGAGATAAATTCAAGAAAATCCATAAAAATCAGAAACTAGATGAAGCTGTCCACCCTTTCCATACCCCTTCAATATAGTACTTGAAGTTCTAGTTAGAGCAATAAGACAACTAAAGGAGACCAAGGAGATATACATCAGAAAGGAGGAAGTCATAGTATTGTTATTCTCAGATGACGTTATCATGTACTTAAGTGATCTTCAAAATTCCACCAGAGAATTCCTACAGCTAATAAACACTTTCAGCAAAGTGACCAGATACAAGATTAATTTTAAAAAATCAGTTGCCTTTCTGTATACAAATGACAAATGTGCTGATAAAGAAATTATGGAAACAATACCATTCCCAATAACCACAAATAATATAAATTATCTTGGTGTAACTCTAACCAAGCAAGTGAAAAAAGCTGTATGAAAAAAAAAAAAAAACCTTCAGGTCTCTGAAGAAAGAAACTGATTGCAGAAGATATCAGAAGATGGAAAGATCTCCTATGCTCATGGGTTGAGAAGATCAATCTAGTAAAAATGATCACTTTACCAAATGCAATCTACAGATTGAATGCAATCCCAATGTAAATACCTATGAAATTCTTTACACACCCTGAAAGATCAATTCTCAATTCATAAGGAAATAGAACAACAACAAAAACCCAGAATAGCTAAACCAATCCAGTACAATAAAAGATCTTTCTGAGATATCTCTATCTCAGATCTCAAGTTGTACTGTAGATCAACATGGCATGGCACTAGCATAGACATAGGCTAGTTGACCAATGGAATTGAATTGAAGATTCAGAAAAGAGCCCACACACCTATAAACACTTGATTTTTTGACAAGGAAGCCAAATACATACATGGAAAAAAGATATCATCTTCAACAAATGATGCTGATCTAACTGGATGTCTACATATAGAAAAGTGCAAATAAATCCATATTTATCACCCTGCACAAAACTATAGTCCAAATGAATGGAAGACCTCAACATAAAACCAGACACACTAAAGAAGAGCCATGGACTCATTGGCACAGGAGAAAACTTTTTGAACACAACAATAATAGCTCAGGCTCTTCACCAACTCTACATACAACAAAGGGAAAATATCCAAAATATATAAAGAACTTAGTAAATTAAATGCCACCAAGCCAAATAATCCAATTAAAAAATTGGGTATAGATCTAAATAGAGATATTTCAACAAAGGAGCATCAAATGGCCAAAAAATACCTACAGAATTGCTCAATGTCCTTAGTTATCAGGATAATACAAATCAAAATTACTCTGTAATTCTATCTTATACACCTACCAGAATGGCTAAGATCAAAAATTCAAGTGACACATGCTGATGAGGATGTGTAGAAAAGGGAACATTCCTCCATTGCTAGTGGGAGTGGTAATTGTACAAACAATTTTGGAAATAAATCTGGTGCTTTCTCATAAAATTGGGAATAGAGATACCTCAAGACCCAGCCATACTACTCCTGGACATACACCTGAAAGATGCTCCACCATACAAGGACATTTGCTCAACTATGTTCGTAGCAGCTTCATTCATAATAGCTAGAATCTGGAAACAGCCAAGATATACCTGAAGAGAAGAACCCTGAAACTGTGATACATTTACACAATGGGATATTACTCAGCTATTAAAAACAAGGAACTCTTGAAATTTGCAGGCAAATAGATAGAACTAGAAATGATAATCCTGAGTGAGGTAACCCAGACTCAGAAAGACATACATGGTATGTACTCACTTATAAGTCGGTATTAGCCCAACATAGATGTCCCCTGAGAGACTCCACCCAGCAGGGGTTGGAGACAGATGCGGGACACACTTTAGAAATCCATGTGGAAAGCTGAGAGTGGTATGGAAGAATGGGGGAATGGAAGGATCAGAGGGTTCAAGAACACCACAGGGAGACTGTAAAGGCACAAACAGTTGTGCCAACCAAAGACAATGCATGCAGTAAACCTAGACTCCATATTCAGATAGAGCCAAAGGACATCTCATACTCCTAGTTGTCTGGAGAGCAGGGACCGCCTCTTACGTGAACTCCAGTGCCCCCGATTTAATCATTTCCCCTTATTGGGTAGTTCTGGAGGGCACAGAGAGGAAAGAGAAACAGGCCATCCAAATGAGACCTAACAGACTGGGGTCATATGGTAGGGAAGAAGGCACCTTCTGTCAGAGGTCTAGAGAAGAGGACTAGGGCAGAAGAGGGACGGAGGCTGGGAACAGGAATATAAATCTGAGGTGATAACATTTGGGATGTACTAGTTTGCATTCCCACCAGCAATGAAGGAGTGTTCCTCTCTCCCCACATCCTCGCCAGCATGTAGTGTCGCTTGAGTTTTTGATCTTAGCCATTCTGATGGGTGTAAGATGGAATCTCAGAGTTGTTTTGATTTGCATTTCCCTGATGACTAAGGAGGTTGAGCATTTCTTTAAGTGTTTCTCAGCCATTTGATATTCCTCTGTTGAATTCTCTGTTTAGTTCCAAGCCCCATTTCTCAATTGGGTTATTTGGTTTGGTGGTGTTTAATTTCTTGAGTTCTTTATATATTTTGTGTATTAGACCTTTGTCAGATGTAGGGTTGGTGGGAATGCAAACTAGTACAGCCACTTTGGAAATCTATCTGGTGCTATCTCAGAAAACTGGGAATAGGGCTTCCTCAAGACCCAGCTATTCCACTCCTTGGAATATACCCAGAAGATGCACCAGCACACAACAAGAAAATTTGCTCAACCTTGTTCATAGCAGCCTTATTCATAATAGCCAGATCATGGAAACAGCCTGAGTGTCCCTCAGTAGAAGAATGGATAAAGAAACTGTGGTACATATACACTATGGAATACTACTCAGCTATTAAAAACAAGGAATTCCCGAAATTTGTGGATAAATGGATTGAGCTAGAAATGATCATAATGAGTGAGTTAACCCAGAAGCAGAAAGACTCAAATGGTATATACTCACTTATATCTGCAAATTAGCCCAATGGGCATGTCCCACGAAAGCCTTCCCTTACCAGGAAACTGGGACAGAGGGGAGGACATCCTATTGGGACTCTAGATGAGAGAACAATGGGAGAATAGCAATGTAGAAGGATCCAGTGGGTCCTAGAAACCTACAAGTAGAACATTATGATAGGCAGATTTGGGCCCAGGGGTCCCGCTCAAACTAAGGCACCAGCCAAGGACAATACAGACAGTAAACTTTTAACCCCTGCTCAGGTCTAGCCAATAGTCAAAACAGTCTCCACACTTGAGTGGAGAGTGGGATTTGACTTTCTCATGTACTCTGGTGCCTCACATTTGACCATGTCCCCTGGAGGGGGAGACCTGGTGGCACGCAGAGGAAGGACAGCAGGTCACTGAGAAGAGACTTGATACCCTATGAACATATACAGGGGGAGGTAATCCCCTCAGGAACAGTCATGGGGAGAGGAATAAGGGGAAATGGGAGGGAGGGAAGAATGGGAGGATACAAGGGATGGGGTAACCATTGAAATGTAACAAGAATAAATTAATAAAAAAAAACAATTGGGATGTAATCTGAATAAATTATAGTAAATTAAAATACAAAAAATTGTAGCATGCATAAAGAAGGAGCTAATGAGGTCCCACCCATACCTGGGATAATAGATAGCTGCTGGTGTAAAAAGAGTTTTCTTTAGATATTCAGATCTTGAGAAACTACCGACATTCCAGTTGGTGGTTCTATGTATACCCTTGCGAATATGGGCAGCACTGTATGGACTCAGTAGGTGTTTTAAAAGAACACATGAAGTTGTGATGGAAAGTGTTAAGGTGGCCAGGAAAGGAGGTGGGGCATGGAAATGAAAGAATTTTTTTTAAACACATTATATACATATATGAAATTCTCATACAATCAGAAAAATATTTTAAAACCAGTATGAGAAAAATAATTCTCAAATTTTGGGTATATACAGTCCACGTATATAATAATTAGAAACATTTGATCAAGAAAATAATCTCCACTAGTTTCTGACTCCTATGAGAAAACATCCAGTGCAGGAACAGACTGAAGTTTTGTAGCTGACCTTTTCTTGGTTTTAATCACTGAAGTTCTGGACAGCTTAATAAGTTGAAGGTGCTGGGTCATAGTCTAACTTAATAAGGCCTGCCACAGGGACTTGGTCTCCTCTGATTGCTCCCATAAGTCTCAGCACATCTGGTTCACTGTCCTTGGTTGAGAAATGCTTTCCATAACTTTTCTCTTGTTCTCTATCCTGCATATAAATTGTTTTTATTAACCTAAGAATGATACACACTGTATATTTGTGTGAGTTTTTGCCATTTTCAGCTGTATCCTGCAGAAAGAGTTGATTGTTTCTCCAAAATGGAATTAAATACTGTTTATCACCAATGTCTTCTTTTATGTTTTTCTACCCTTATTTAATATGGGTCAAGCTAACCTTCAGTTTGACATGAGATTAAATATCTAAACATTACAACAAGACATTTGCAACAATTTATTATATGACATACTGGCAGGAAGGAATGAGCCAGATAAAACATTAGATCACTCTTAAATATTTCTTATATAGGACAACCTATCTAGATAAAAAAAAAATCTAGGTCATTTAATTGTACATGCAAATGTATGTGGTTTGATGAATGACACATTATTTTGTTCAAATTATCAACCAATTAGTGCACAACTACTCTGTTTTATTTCTATAATTTTTAAATGATCAATGAAAATCATTTTTGTATTTTCTTCACAATTTCCCAAATGGATAATAGAGGTATGGAAGTTGATTCAGATGGGTGAAATTATAGCTTTGTGGTACATAGCTACATCTGTATCCTTTATCTTAATATTTGTCATGGAGAATATATATCAGGGAAGTTACAATGAAATGAATATGTGTACCTTTCAATACAAAAGCAAACAAATTATCAAAAGAAACTTGACTACATTTTTTTGCTGTGATTATTAAGGAAAATCTACAAATAGAAGTAGTTTGTCATGAAATCCAACTTATCTCCACACAACTCAAAATATCTGTATGCTGAGTCACCTGCCTTGCCCTGAGTAACATCATTTGAACAAAACAATGCCTGAGTTTTGCTCTGACTCAGCTGGAGTATATACAAAAATTTGATATTCAAACAATGGCATTAAATACTTAACAAAGAATGATGAGGAAGGTAGCTGGTATTGTGCAGAGGGCATTCAGCTCTGTTAAGTATAATACAGAGGTTCAGTGTGGCCATATTTGGTCGTGTTTAATGAGAGACTAGTCAGAGAGCCTTCCTGTCAAGGTCACAGAAATTTGGGAAATTAGGAAAACAGGATTTTAGTTTGACAGAATTACTTAACACAACATCTTCCTGAACTAAACGCTACCTAATATCTTTTTCCAATCAGGTTCTATGTCAATAATGCGAACCTCATTGGAACAATGCTTTCATGTTGCAGCTTCAACATCAGCAAGAGGTTCCTGCAAGATTATTGGTTGTCTTTGTTTTGGTTTGTTTTTGCTACTAAGACCAAAGCAACTTTCAAATTTTTTCAATATACATCTAAAAACTTACTTGTCAAGAAATTTTGTGTAGCTCTAACACTTAGATTATCATTTTATTTTTTATGTTTACCTTCAATTCATTTGAGAATTTTATATGTGAGTACCATTTTATGTTGTGTCCACACTTCCCTTTTTATTTCTTTTTTACTTTATTTTCTTTTATTTTTTAATAATACATTTATTTTATAAATATAATACATGTTTAAACTGCCTACATCAGGGAGAACCATGTGACAATCATGAGAATAATGATTTCTATACATGTTACATTCATAGCGAATTGGCCATCTGCATTCGTCCAGTTTGAAGTAAGTGTCTTTCCTGTCTTGTTGGGTCTAGATTTATGATTGAAATTCAATATCTATCCTATCTCAATTCTAATAGCTTAATATCTTTATCTTGATCTAAAACAATCTTATCCCCCAACCAACTAAACTTGGTTGTAAAACTATACTATCTTGTCATCAATGCTCCTCAGAGACTTGGGAAGGAATAAAACTTAAATTCCTGAGTGAACTAGCAGTGCTGGTTAGCAGCTTCCAACATGTACAAATTGACTTAAGACTGTTTACTGCCTGATCAGTCACCCAATACACTTTATAATGTTGGAGCCTCATCTTCAGCTTTCTGACCTAATATCTCTACCAGACTTGCTCACAGGGCAGGAACTATTAAGGGCTTGCTTACTCTGACTTGGCAGAGTGCGGCCATCGACTCTGCCTGCATCTAAGTTGTCCATTTTTAGGCAGATACTGTGTGGCACAAACAACACCTCCCTTTTTCAATTCAGAGTCATGACATCTTATACTTTATTATTGTGCGTATTATATTGTATGCATACAACCTCCTGATTCAATTTAATGTTAGTTGTATATGCATAAATGTTTATGGATGACCACTTGGGATTAGATAACTATTTGGGTTATTATCCCTGGAAAAGATGAATGCTTCCTTTCAACAGCCATTGATTGTCCAAAGGTCTACATCTAGCTGTGGAATCCTGTGAAAATTTCCCCATTCATATTAGTATTTCAATTAGTGTCATTATGTGGGTCTTGTGAAGGCAAGCATATTGGTGAGCTTTCATAGGTAGAGCATCTCTCTTCTGTCTAGCAGACACAGCAGATGCTCTGATCCTCTGGATCTTGGAATCTTTCCTTTCCCTCTTCTGTGGTGTTCCCTGAGCCTTACATGTAGGGTTTCTAATAGATACAGTCTGGAGGTCCAATTAATGTTTAAATAGCTTCATCTATTGACATGGATCTGGCTCCTTCATAAGTTAGATGTAGATAACTAAAAAGTATTCCTCCTGTTTCCCAGACTTTCAGTACTGACAAGTAGAATTATCATTGATATACCAACCTAGGTAACATTAAAAGACATTTTCTTACCATTCTAGTTTTGTACACTAATGGCAAAAATTTTTTCCACCACAATTTGCTGTTTAATTGTTTAACTATCTTGTCTCTTATACATCTATTATTTTTCTGTTTTTTAAAAATTTTTTATTAATTTATTCATATACATCTCAATCGTTAGCCCATCCCTTGTATCCTCCCTTTCTTTCCTCCCTCCCGCTTCCTCCTCTACTCCCTTCCCCTATGTCTGTGACTGAGGGGGACCTCCAACCCCTGTATATGCTCATAGGGTATCGAGTCTCTTCTTGGTGACTTATTATCTTTCCTCTGAGTGCCACCAGGCCTCCCCATCCAAGGGACATAGTCGATATGGGGCACCAGAGTTTGTGTGAAAGTCAGATCCCCTTCTCCACTTACTGGTGGAGAATGTCCTGTCCATCGGCTAGACTGGGTAGGGGTTCGAAATTTACTGCCTATATTTTCCTTGGCTGGTGCCATAGTTTGAGGAGGACCCCAGGGCCCAGACCCGCCTGTAGTTTTCCAGGACCCTCTGGATCCTTCTATTTCCTCATTCTCCCAGGCTTCTCACCCCTAAAGTCTCAATAGGATTTTCTCCCCTCTGACCCACTTTCTTGGTAGGTAAAGTTTATCATGGGGGTGTACCCCTTGGCCTAGTGTCTCGATATAAGTGAGTATATACCATTTGACTCTTTTTGCTTCTGGGTGAACTCACTCATTATGATCATTTCTAGTTCAATCCATTTGTCCACAAATTTCGGAAATTCCTTGTTTTTAATAGCTGAGGAGTATTCCATAGTGTAAATATACCACAGTTTCTTTATCCATTCTTCTACTGATGGACACGTAGGTTGTTTCCATGTTCTGGCTATTATGAATAAGGCAGCTATGAACATGGTTGAGCATATGTCCCTGTTGTGTGGTAGTGCATCTTCTGGGTATATTCCAAGGAGTGGAATAGCTGGGTCTTGAGGAAGCCCTATTCCCATTTTTCTGAGAAAGCGCCAGATAGATTTCCAAAGTGGTTGTGCTAGTTTGCATTCCCACCAGCAATGAAGGAGTGTTCCTCTCTCTCCACATCCTCGCAGCTTGTGGTGTCAGTTGAGTTATTGATCTTAGCCATTCTGACGGGTATAAGATGGAATCCCAGTGTCGTTTTGATTTGCATTTCTCTGATGACTAAGGAGGTCAAGCATTTCTTTAAGTGTTTCTCCACCATTTGATATTCCTCTGTTGAGAATTCGCTGTTTAGTTCTCAGCCCCATTTCTCAATTGGGTTATTTGGTTTGGTGGTGTTTAATTTCTTGAGTTCTTTATATATTTTGGATATTAGACCTTTGTCATATGAAGGGTTGGTGAAGATCTTTTCCCAGTCTGTAGGTTGTCGCTTTGTTCTCTTGACAGTGTCTCCAGCCTTACAGAAGCTTCTCAGCCTCATGAGGTCCCATTTATTAATTGTTGATGTTAAGGCCTGGGCTGTTGGTGTTCTATTCAGGAAGTTGTCTCATGTACCTATGTGTTCCAGACTCTTTCCTACTTTTTCCTCTAATTGGGTTAATGTCTCTGGTTTTAGGTTGAAGTCTTTAATCCACTTGGACTTGATTTTTGTGCATGGTGAGAAATAGGGGTCTAATTGCATTTTTCTACATGTAGACATCCACTTAGATCAGCATCATTTGTTGAAGATGCTATCCTTTTTCCATTGAATGGATTTGGCTTCTTTGTCAAAAATCAAGTGACCAAATGTGTGCAGATTCATCTTTGGGTCTTCAGTTCGATTTCATTGATCCACTAGCCTATTGCTGTGCCAGTACCATGCTGTTTTAATTACAGTTGCTCTATAGTACAGCTTGAGATCAGGTATGGAGATTCCTCCAGAGGATTTTTTATTGTATAGGATTGTTTTTGCTATTCTGGGCTTTTTGTTTCTCCATATGAAGTTGAGAATTGATCTTTCAATATCTTCAAAATATTTTGTAGGTATTCTGATAGGGATTGCATTGAATCTGTAAATTGCTTTGGGTAAAATGGCCATTTTTACTATGTTAATTCTCCCGATCCACGAACAAGGTAGATCCCACCATCTTCTGATGTCATTTTCAATCTCTTTCTTCAGAGATTTAAAGTTTTTTTCAAATAAGTCCTTCACTTGCTTGGTTAGGGTTATTCCTAGGTATTTTATGTTGCTTGTGGCTATCGTGAAGGGAGTAATTTTCCTAATTTCTTCCTCTGCCTGTTTATCTTTTGTATATAGGAAAGCTACTGATTTTTTTGAGTTTATTTTGTATCCTGCCAATTTTTTCAAGGTGTTTATCAGCTGTAGGAGTTCTCTCGTGGAATTTTGGGGGTCACTTATATACACTATCATATCATCTGCAAATAGGGATAATTTGACTTCTTCCTTTCCCATTTGGATCCCCTTGATCTCCTTTTGATGTCTTATTGCTCTGGCTAGAACTTCAAGAACTATATTGAAGAGATATGGAGAAAGTGGGCAGCCTTGTCTGGTCCCCGATTTTAGAGGGATTTCCTTGAGTATCTCTCCATTTAATTTAATGTTGGCTATTGGTTTGCTGTATATAGCGTTTATGATGTTTAGAAAAGTGCCTTGTATTACCAATCTCTCCAGAACTTTAAACATATATGGGTGTTGGATTTTGTCAAATGCTTTTTCTGCATCTAAAGAGATGATCATGTGGTTTTTCTCTTTCAGTTTGTTTATGGTGGATTACATTGATGGATTTCTGTATGTTAAACCATTCCTGCATGCCTGGAATGAAACCTACCTGGTCATGGTGAATGATGTCTTTGATAAGCTGTTGTATTCGCTTTGCGAGTATTTTGTTAAGTATTTTTGCATCAATGTTCATAAGAGAAATTGGTCTGAAATTCTCTTTTTTTGTTGCATCTTTGTGGGGTTTGGGTATCAATGTGACTGTGGCCTCATAGAATGAATTTGGTAATATTCCATCCATTTCTATCTTTCAGAATAGCTTGAATAGTATTGGTATTAGCTCCTCTTTGAAGGACTGGTAAAATTCTGCGCTGAAACCATCTGGCCCTGGGCTTTTTTTGGTTGGGAGACTATCAATGGTTGCTTCTATTTCTATAGGAGAAATAGGGCTATTTAATTTGTTTATCTGGTCTTGATTCAATTTTGGCAAAGGAATCGGTCTAGAAAATTGTCCATTTCCCTTAGATTTTCAAATTTTGTGGCATAAATGCCTTTAAAGTAGGTTCTGATGATTCTTTGTAGTTCTTCGGTGTCTGTTGTTATGTTTCCCTTTCCATTTCTGATTTTGTTTATTTGGATAGTGTTTCTCTGTCTTTTAGTTAGATTGGCTAACGGTTTGTCTATCTTGTTAATTTTCTCAAAGAACCAGCTCTTGGTTTTGTTGATTCTTTGGATTGTTCTCTTTGTTTCTAATTTATGATTTCAGCCCTGAGTTTGATTATTTCTAGGCGTCTACTCCTCTTGGGTGTTTCTGCTTCTTTTTTTTCTAAAGCTTCCAGATGTGTTGTTAAGTTGTTTATGTGAGATGTTTCCATTTTCTTTATAAAGGCGCTTAGTGCTATGAACTTTCCTCTTAGCATTGCTTTCAATGTGTCCCACAAATTTGGGTATGTTGTTCCATCATTTTCATTGAATTTCAGGAAGTTCTTCCATGACCCATGTGTCATTAAGGAGAAAGTTGTTTAGGTTCCATGTGTTAGTATGCTTTTTGTTATTTCTGTTGTTGTTGTTGAAGTCCAGCCTTAGACCATGGTGGTCTGATAAGATACAAGGTATTATTTCAATCCTCTTGTATCTGTTGAGGTTTGCTTCGTGACCCACTATGTGATCAATTTTGGAGAACGTTCCATGGGGTGCTGAGAAAAAGGTATAATCCTTTGCATTTGGGTGGAAAGTTCTGTAGATATCTGTTAGATCCATATGATTCATGACATTGGTTAATGAAGTTATTTCCTGGCCTAGTTTTTGATTCAAGGACCTATCCTTGAGTGAAAGTGGGGTGTTGAAGTCTCCCACTATTAATGTGTGGGTATCGATGAGTGGTTCAAGCTTTGTTAATAACTCTTTTACAAATGTGGGAGCCCTTGTATTAGGAGCATAGATGTTCAAAATCGTGATGTTTTCTTGATTGACTTTACCTTTGATGAGTACGAAGTGGCCGTCCTCATCCCTTTTGATTAATTTTGGTTGAAACTCTATTTTATTAGATATTAGAATGGCTACCCCAGCTTGTTTCTTGTGACCATTTGCTTGGTATATTTTTCCCCAACCTTTCACTCTGAGACAATGTCTGTCCTTGTGGTTGAGATGTATTTCTTGAATGCAGAAAAATGTTGGGTCATGTTTATGCATCCAATGAGTTAGTCTGTGTCTTTTTATTGGAGAATTGAGACCACTGACGTTGAGAGATATTAATGTCCAGTGATTGCTAAGTCCCTTCATTTTTGGTATTTGTAACAGTCGAGATTTTGTGAGGTTGTGATTTTGCGATGGTATAGTTACCTATTTCCTATGTAGTTTTGGTTGTAGTTTGACGCTTTGGGGTGGAGTTTTCCTTGTAGTAACTTCTGTAAAGCTGGATTTGTGGCTAGGTACTGTTTAAATTTGTTTTTGTCATGGAATATCTTGTTTTCTCCGTCAATGGTTATTGATAATTTCGCTGGGTAAAGTAATCTTGCCTGGTATCTTTGTTCTCTTAGGGTTTGCAGAACCTCTGTCCAGGCCCTTCTGGCTTTCATGGTCTCTTCTGAGAAGTCAGGAGTAATTCTGATAGGTTTGCCTTCATATGTTACTCGGCCTTTTTCTCTTACCGCTTTTAATATTTTTTTTCTTTGTTCTGTATATTTTGTGTTGTTATTATTATGTGGTGGGAAGATTTTCTTTTCAGGTCTATTCTATTTGGTGTTCCGTAGGCCTCTTGTATGCTCGTATGCATCTCCTTCTTCAAATTGGGGAAATTTTCTTTTATTATTCGATTAAAGATATTCTCTGGGGTGTGGAGTCAGTTGCCTTCTCTTTCCTCTATCCCTATTATTCTCAAGTTTCGTCTTTTCATGTTGTCTTTTATTTCACAGATGCTCTGTGTCAGGAAATTTTCAGATTTAGCATTTTCCTGGATGGATGTTTCCAGTTCTGCGATTGTATCTTCAAGTCCCGATATCCGTTCTTCTATTTCTTGCAATCTGTTAGATAAGGCCACCTCTGAGATGCTTGCTTTTTTTTTCTGAAGCTTCTCGATCATGTTTTTTTCCCGTGTGTTCTTTTATGATATCTTCCATTTTTATCTTCAGGTCTTGAACTGTTTTAATGATTTCCTTCATCTGGATATTTGTATTTTTCTGAAATTCTTCAAATGCCTCTTTATATGACTCTTTTAAGTCTTCAGCCCTCTTGTTTGCCTCCTCCTGCATTTGTTTACAGATTTTATTTGTTTCTTCCATTATCATCTTACTTACTAAGGACTTGAGGTCGTTTTCTTGTATATCAATTGTTGTTTGGTTCTCCATGTTGGTATTGCTGGGATCTGGTGATACTATCCTGTTTTGGTTTTTGTTAGCGTTCTTTCATTGTCCTCTTGTCATTTTGGTGACTCTGATGTTGGGAGGTGGTTTGTAGTGACCTTCCCTGTTTGGGAGTGGATAGTTGATGTCTGATTATAGGTAGGGTGCCCTTACCTGTGGGGATCAGGGAATATTTCCCTGGACCAGGCAGGTGATTCAGGTTCTACTCCTGGAGATTTTTCTCAACACCTTAGGCACCAGGCTGTGTCATGCAGAGTAGGTTTCTGTTTGGGCCTTTTCACCTTATTGCTGTAATTCAGATCAGCAGTTTTGGGATCTAGAGTAAGGTCAGCACACAAGCTCTCTGGTTATGTAGGTTGATCCCAGCTGCCTGTCTTTCCTGTTGCTTTGTAGCCAAGACCTCAGGTGTATCAGATCTTCTGGGTTGTAGCTGTCTTTTAGCTCTGCTTCTATACTCTTTAGGAGCGTCCAGCCTCTCCCATGAATTTGGGAGTTCTTGCTGGGTCTGCAGGAGCTGACCCAGCTAGGATCTGCCTGTTGGAGATTATAGGATCAGTGCCTGGTGGGCCTGAGACAGTATGGTTTCAGGCCACTGGCAATATCCAAGGAGGCAGCAGTTTCCATGCCCCTATATGCCGGGACACTCCCAGTCACTTTAGGTCAGCAGATAGACCCTGCAAGTTGACCCACGGCCCCTATATTATGGGAGGTCCTGTCACGGGCCCGCAAGAATGTACCCAGCTAAGTTCTGTTGTTTAGGGAGTTCCTGGTTAGTGCTGGCAGCCCGGGCAGGCAGCTGGTGACAATGGCGATTCAGGCTGCAGGCAGGAGTCCTATGTATCTTCTCTTTCTGCCAGTGAAAGCCCGAATGCTCCCAAGTCGCTTTAGGTCAGCAGATAGACCCTGCAAGTCGACCCACTGCTCCCTATATTATGGGAGGTCCTGTCGCGGGCCTGCAAGAATTTACCCAGTTAGGTTCTGTTGTTTAGGGAGTGCTGGGTCAGTGTCGGCAGCCCAGGCGGGCAGCTGGCGACAATGGCAATTCAGGCCGCTGGCGGGAGTCCCCTGTGTCTTCTAGCCCAAATGCTCCCAGGCTAGGCAGGTGACCTCCACAGTTTGGCATGGTGTGGCTGGAGAGGTTCAATGGTGGTTTCACCCTATTCACTGAGACTCCTCAGGCTGGGGACTCCGGAGAATCCCCTCCCCAAATGGCGAGTTTGGGTTTTATGTGTCCACTGCAGCTTGGTTGTGGATTCCGTTTCAGGGTTTGGAGAGTGCGTTTAGCACCTCCAGGCTGTTGCTTGTCCCGGGGTTAGACCCCCTGGTGGTCTGTGGAATTTGGGGCCCCACTCACCTACAGTTCTCAAAATCCAGCAGTCTGTGGCTCCATTCACGTTCCTGGTCTCCTCAGAGTAGATCAGCTATGGTGCCTACTGGTCGACGCCATCTTGGAAAAAAACATTTTTTTCTGTTTTATATAGTATTTTCATCATTTCATTCTGCTCTGTGGTTACATGTCTTGAATATTCTCTGAATCCATTTGTCAAAATATATGACATTATGGTATAAAACTTTAAACTCAAAGAGACTTGAAGATCTTCTACTATATCTCTAACATTTACAGCTAAAGAAAAAATACTCAAGGTGGCAAAAAAAAAAAAAAAAAACACTCAAAACACCTATCACTAGAATTGAAGTTCACAGCTCTTTCTGCAACAGCTTTACTTGCATGTCATAAGAACCACTGCAAATTAGTCCTCTGAAAAAATAAGCAGCTTCAAAAATGTCAGTACACTCTATACATGCCCCTCGCCTTCCCAGTGATTTCAAGTCAGGCACACACCCCACTGCAAAATCATTGCAATGCTCTTTCTTCCATTTTTACCCAGTTACCCTGTCTCTATCCTTAGGCCCTTCTCACTTGCTTTTACTGTATTTTTTGTGTCTAGTTTTGCTTAAATGCCACCCTGTGAATATTGATTTCCATTTCCTACAAATATTTTCATTTAATTTCTTCCTACTTAAAAGTTGTCTAAAAGGACATTTCCTTGAATGTCTCAGAAGAGTTATCATTCTTGATTTACATTTATAATACTGTTTCTTCATTTGATAACATGCACACATATTTTAAGACTTCATGAAATTCAGCACTGTGAAATCTCTGAGAATAACCATCAGAAACGTCCTACCTTGGCTTCATTTTCTCTCTGTCTCAATGGCTTATAGTTACAATATCCTTTGCATAACCTGTTCTGAGTTTGTACGTGGTCACCTAACCTTTTTGCTATGTTTCCTTCAACATACTAGGGCATACTCATTGATAGAAGGTAGTAGAAGTTTCTTATCTTTAATGAGTAGGAAGAAAAGAATTTGCATCTTCTCATATATTTTGATGGCAATGTAAAATATCCACTTACAGTCTGATTAAAGTGCATCTTTAGAAGAACCTAGGAGCAGCATGAACAGAAGTGATAGAGTTACCTCTCACACAGTGGACCAAGAATACTGGTCTGAGATATGGTTATACATAAAGCTGTGGACAGTGACAAATGTTCTGTTCTTGCTATTCCAGTGTCTAAGTGTACATGTGCACGGGAACCATAAATGGAGTAGCTATGATGAAAAGAGTGGCTTTGTTCCAACCAATAATGACTTCATCACCATCTCCTCTTAACATCTATCACAGCAGAGAATAACCTCGACTGAATGACAGAGCACAGAATCCCTGAAAGCAGCCAGGCACGTTGTGGTAGGTAGGTTCTACTGAGGTTCTTCCTCACTCAGGTATACTCAACTCCTTCTTACCAGAACCTACTTAAGGAGTATGAGGATACTCACCAAGAGTCAGTAAGAAAAATATGCCAGGTGATGGTATCAGCAGGCAGGAACAAAAAGGACAAACATTCACAGTCTGCTCCCAAGACTGAAAACTGTCTGAGGAATGTTCCAAAGCTATGATAGGAGATGAGTTTGAAAAGTAAAGCAAATGCTACTTTACGATCTTTTGTTTAGGGGCTGGAGAGATGGTTCAGTGGTTAAGAGTGCTGCCTGCTCTTCCAAAGGTCCTGGGTTCAATTCCCAGCAACCACATGGTGAGTCACAATCATCTGTAATGTAACCTGATGCCCTCTTCTGGCCTATAAGCAGACAACACTGTATACATAATAATTCTTTAAAAAAACTATTGTTTAAGTGTGGCATCCTTTCATAAGCACTGTATTTTTAATATAAGCAATAAAATTCTTGAATTTGAAAGTGAATTTCATCAAGATATTGAGGTAGAAAACTTCACTTATTTTTTTCAAGTATTTACTTCCATCACTCTGTTCATCTTTCCATTTAAAGAAGGAAAGAAATCATATTAGAAACTGGCAGGATGTGCTGGAAACTTTTCTTAAGTTTTTTATTTATTATAATTTATTCACACCACATCCTGACTATAATCCCCTTGCTCTTATCTTCCTGTTCTCACCTTCCCTCCCTTTTCCCCTCCCCTAGACCTCTGACAGGTGAGTTCCTCCTCCCCCACTCTCTGGTTCTCATCTGGGTAGCCTGTATCCCTTTTCTGTGTTCCCACAAGGCCTCTCTCACAAGGGGCAGTGATCAAATGGAGGGAACCAGAGTTTAAATCAGAGTCAGTCCCCTCCTTTGCTCTCCTCTCCCATGTGGAGAATGAGCTGACCATTGGCTACATCTGAACAAGGGGTCTAGGTTCTCTGCTGACAATGTCCTTGGTTGGTGCATCAGTTTGTGCAGGCCCCACCCTGGGTCCAGATCCACCAGCCTTGATAGTCTCCTTGTGGGGCTTCTGACAGCTCCCCTCCCCACATCCTGTCTTTCCACCCTACCTCTTCCTTACAATTCTCCTTTCATACAACACAAAACTTTTGATGGTATTGGCTTAATGATTTTTTTTAATTGAGAGGCACACTAATTTAAATGAATGCATTTAAATTTCCTTTATTGCTTTCATGTTTTAATAGATGTATTCAATTAAAACTTTCATATAAATGGAGTTCATCAATGTTAGGGCATAAGCATATATACTATATTATTCAGAAACTCAAATGTCTTCAGTGGCTAAACAGTTAAGGACAATGAAGAACATGGAATTGGTCATCAATAGTAAGGAAATACATATCAATTTTATAAATGGAACTGAATGGGACTCTGATAAACCATTCACAATCTTCTGTCTATTGTTGTATACAGTTGAGTTCTGTATTTGTGCTCACTGGTGGTTACTGACACATGGAATATGCTATATCTGTGCTCACTTGTGGTTACTGACACATGGCACATGCTATATCTGTGCTCACTAGTGGTTACTGACACATGGCACATGCTATGTACAGTGTCTAGTGACAATGACCAAGAGATTCACAGGTCTATGGTTTAGACCTACTGTGGGTTGGTGATTTCATGCTATTTTTGTTTTGTTGTATTCTGTCTTTGTTTCATTATATTAGTGGCTTTCTTCTCTGGTCAGGAAATTACCTATAGGTGAATTTATTCAGACAATGGGTCAATATGTAATATCTGTCAGAGAGTTTCTGTGTGCTAACAAAAGAGCAGTGAATAAGCCTGTTTTCCTCCTATTCTGAAGCTTAGTTACTAAGTGACAAATTGAAAGTGACCATGTCTGTACTCTTAATGACAATCTTCTGGACAAGCTCTATTTGTTCTATTTGCCAGAGGCAAGTTATTTAAAGGAAATCTAGTAATTCGTAAATAAGATGTAACAAATAACATCATAATACATTAATCTTTTATTTCTTTGAAATTGCAAGTATACTTGACAACTCAGGTAAGTTCTTTGAATCAAATATTACAAGCTTTTGAGGAAACAATAGCTTATGTAAAGTTTATTTAACTAATATTAGCCAGGCGTGATGGCACACACCTTTAATACCAACACTCAGGAGGCAGAGGCAGGTGGATTGCTATGAGTTTGAGGCCAGCCTGATCTACAAAGCAAGTCCAGGACAGCTAAGGCTACACAGAGAAACCCTGTCTCAAAACAACAACAACAACAACAACAACAACAACAACAACAACAACAAAACACTAATATTAAAAGAGTGGCTGCATTGTTTATGATATTAAAGATAGTTTGAAAAGTTAAAATAAGGGATGAGATTCCATTCCTTTCTTTTTGAGCCTGACACAACCACCATGCTCTCTCACTATCTCCCCACAGCACTCACCTCTGTCTTTGGCTTGGTTTCACTGTTAAAGCTGTATGCCTACGAGGTAGGTTTAGAATCCAGAGGGCAAAGTTGACAAGCTGATTAACACATGTATGTCATGGTTTTATTCCATGAAAGATTTTCCCTCAAGAAAATGGCAATTTCTCTTTAGAATCACATCACGTTTTTTTCTATCTCTACACATCCATTGCATGGTAAGCTTTTTTGTTTTTCTATTTAAGAACAGCTGCATGTGGTCATAACATTTACAACTTTCAAGAGATTTGTAGTCATGAGTTAGTTACCTTGACCAGCTATTGTACCTGCTCATCCAAATGGAGCCACTGACAAGCAAATTAGAAAATTTAGAAATTAGAAATTAGAAAATAATCTGTATTTGAGACAAAGTCAATATGGGTAGAGAGAAAGAAGACTGGCTTGGTTTTTGTAGCTGTGTTTCTCCTTCAGTTTAATGCCTGCCATGTGGACATCCTGATGAATGCTCATACACAAGCAATTGTCTATTTTTGGTTTTATACTGGTTTCAGCTTGGCATTCTTTTCTTTATCCAAGGCTTTTGTTGGCAAGCTAGGTACACTGGGCATATTTTGTTAGTTAAACCAAAAGAAAATTACTTTTCTTTTGAAATTCTTAGAGCAATATCCTTTAGAGCAGCAGATTTCCAGTTATGAAGCAGCAATATAGATAACACTCTGGTTGGGGTTAGCACAACATAAGTAAGTGTATTAAAGGGTCACAACATTAGGAAGGTTGAGAACAAAAATTTAGATATTAAAGAGAAAACCATGCAACATTAGCTACAGTTATACCCACATTAATGGAATTCTTTCTTCTGACACTTGAGATTTTGAATATGTTATAAATATCTACTATGTGAAGCAAATTAGGTGATGTGCAAGTATTTGTTAAACTTAGAGAACTGAAATTCTCTGCAGCCAGAATCCATCACAGCACCTGATGAGTTATCACTATTTTGCCAGGAAACTACTGCACCTCTTTTAGGAAGAGGAATTATTGGATAAATTCAAATATATAATCTGCTTAAGATAGGATCTACTATTATCACATACAGGAGGAAAGCAGGGTCTTGTTTTGCTAGTGTTAATAGCTTTTGTATTCAACAAAAATAAGGTTTTTAAGTATTTTTAAGTTGTTAAAGAAAAATCCTAGTGACTTTCTCTCCCTCTGCCTGCCATCATAAACATACACCTGCTTCTTTGGGAACAGAATTGCAGTGACAACGTTGACAAAAGGGAAAAAGAAAGATATGTGTGTTTCAAGAAGCACCTGTCTCTCACTTTGCATTTAGCCTAAGGCCTGACTTCATGTGATCTCAGTTCCCCATTGCTCTTAGTCACAGTCCAATTTAAAATCAAGAGCCTTAACAAGTAGAACTATTAAGTATTTGTGGAGAAAGGGACACATTCTAACAAAACATAGAGCACATCACTGAGCAACACCAAGTTGACTTGTTATGCGTCTCTTCCCTATTGAACATTGACAAAGTTGACAAGAAAACCCAATCCATTATAAAGAGGTAAATGCCTGAGATCATTGTGGTTGAATCTCTGAGTTCAGCCTATATTTGGTATAATTCTAAGTTATAGTAAGTACTAATACTTTATAAGCTCTAGTGAAGTTAAAAATGTTCCATAAATTTAATGTCATACCAAGTTTTCCAAAATATGTAGACTGAAGTAATCTAAATATTGATCTGCCTATGAACTTTCAGTAAAACAGGTATATATGTGAAACTCAATTCTGTGCTTTTTGAGAAGGATGACATTTTAGTTTACAAAAAAAAAAACATTAATAAACTTAATATCTAAAACAGAACAAATACATAGAATGTACTGTAGGATAAATTAAAGGAATCAGACTGAATGATAAGTTAAACATATGCTTGTACACACACACACACACACACACACACACATTGCTGATGATTAAAAAAGCACAATAATTATATACATTCTTCTTCAGTAAAATATATTGTATGTACCTTCAATTGAAGTTCTTTTGTCAAAGTACCATCTAAATGAAGGTGCCCTCATTCATATTCTAATTTTTACCCATTTTGACAAACTTTAAGGTCATACTTTAATCTGTGGTTTCCTTCTCCCATATATGTTACTTTTTGTACTTATGGAATAAATCATCTCATCTTATTTCCCTAGTAAATCAGTTTCATGACTGGCAGGAGTCTTTTGTTGGTGATAATCTTTCTGCTTCATCACTGTTTTGGCCTCTCTTGTCAACTATTTTATATCCAAGTAATACAATTGTACTCTGCTTATTTTCTAGAAGTGTGGCAAAAAGATGAAGATGTGAATTCCCTTTCAAATGCTGGTGATTGGCTTAGTTAGTTCTATGAAATAGTTCAAGCTCTGTGCGGTCAGATGGAATAGGGAACAAAACCGTGAATCCTAAATCATGGTAACATATACAAATGCATGGATGAACACATGGCTACTACTATATAGAAGCAATAAAATTGGTGAAATATTTAATAAATTCTCTAATCCCAACCACAGTGATTGCTTTCCCTTTATGACGCCTCACAGAGAGGGAGTGAAATAAGATGCCAGTTGCCTATTAGAGATGTAGCCTTAATTAGAGTTGGGATTCCCTCCTTTGTATTAAAGGCAATAATGATGGAAAGACCTGCTACATGTGGGATCTTTCTCTCCTTTATCCTAAGTCGGTGATGCTATTTGGGTAATAACTGATGAAAGGACTAGGGTGCCAACCAATTTGCAGTTAAGTGGCTAATTAAGACCCAAAGCAAAGCTGCCAGGAGGTTGGATCTCTTAGCCTTAAAGTGACACATAAAAGCAATTATAAAAGGGCTTTCTTTGCTAGGACATATTTAAATTTGGACAAAAGTTGGGACCAGTTATTATTTTATGTTAATATATTCCACTGTAGGACAGCATAAGAGAGAAAGGGGAATCATTTAGGACATAGTAAATAGTTAGAATATTACTAAGATTCTCTGAGCTTCAGATATGAATAAAAAGCAAAATCATTTCTGTTTGTAGTCATAATGAGGGCACTATATGTAATTAGATTTCCCATTCTTAAAGGAAAGAAAAATCAGTGCATGAAGCATGCTGTTATCCAAGAGGAGAAAATCTCTTAATTCTTGGGCGTGTTGTCACCTGTCTGTCATACTGCAGGAGTGTGACACACAGCCAAGACTGGCAAGATTTTCAGAATTGTTAGGTTTCAACTTGGGACAGTTGGCTGATGTATTTAAATATAGCTTCTTTAATAGCACAGAGTGGTGGGTGGGCAGGTTCTTCCTGGATTTTTAAAGGTTTGAAGGTGATGAGGCCAAGCAGAGAGGACAGGAGAAGATGGAAATTATAATACAAATTATCCACATACAATGGAGTTATGGTTGCCATAAAATATCAAGACTTTTAAAATCATAGTTCCAGAATTATCTGGGAGTGTGGGAAAGCATAGTCCATTTATACCTTGTTCTTTTAATTTATGATGTCACCATTAAACCTCTTGATGGCATTATATTCTTGTAATTTTTAGTTGCTTAGCATTTTACAATATACAGATCAATAACTCATTGTGTAGGTGTTCTGTACATATATAAACACACATATAAGTGGAAATATGTGTGTGCTGAATCTGTGTGCAGTGGAACCATAATTCTTGATATAATAGTAACTTAGGTTAATAAAAAGAAGGAAATTATGAGCTGGATATTTAGTAACTAACACTAGCTTTGTTACAGGCATCATAAGGAGACAGAGCACTATGTGTTATTATAGACATATTTTACCTGGATCATTATATATCATTCACATATATGAATATATATATGTATCTACAAAATAGAAATATTTTATATGTAGAGAAAGAAATGGCTAGATAGATGATAAATGTAGATAGATAGATAGATAGATAGATAGATAGATAGATAGATGACAGATGAAGTAAGAAAAATTATTATAGGGTCAGTCAAAATCAGTATTGCAGGAAATACTTGATACTGCATAAAGATAAAGAATTCAACACATTCAATTTACATGATTATTATAGTAATAGGATTATAAAATAGCAGGATTAGAGAGGCTAAATCATCAGGGATAAATTTGGCTACCTTTGGAGAAATGTAGGGGCTCCTCCTCAGTGTGCAGTGAAGCTGTTTCCTCTGAGAGATTCTCTCCATGCACTAATTATGACAACATAAATCTGGTAAAGAGAGGTTTTTGAAGCCTATACTTTAAGAATATAATACTAGCATCCACTGGAATTTCTGTGGAGGTATAAAGTGATGTTTCAATATATATCTCTTGCATAAGATTCTAAACTGACTTCTGTAATTATTCTCCAAAGGAAACACAAATGCTAGCAACTTTCTGGGAAAGTTATTTTAATGTTTTTAAAAATATTTTAGCTCAAATGTTTGTTATTATTTGCTGCATCCCAGACAATGCTGTCCTAAAACATCTTTGGTCACTTGTTAAATGTTGCATTTTAGGTTCAAAGTAGGCCCCCGAACAGCCTCTGCTGCAAACAATATATTAAGGTTGTGGGCTGCCTCTAACTGTGCCATGACTCTAGTAGGATAAATAGAAGGATTGCTATTGGATAAAGAGAATTGTAAACTCACCTTTCCTTGCGAATCTCATTAGACAGGCTTCTGTTAACTAGGAAAACAACTACCTCAGGTTATCATCTCCCAACGGTCAACTACCTCAGGCAAGTGCACCTAATCTAGTTCCTGATTCATCCTAACTGCCTACATCGTCTCAAAGATAGCCCCAACACACATGTCTCTCATTAGAATCCACTTGCTTTCCTGAAAAATCACTGGCCTCTTTTTCAGAGGTAGTATGGTAGTTTGTTCCCCAGATTAATTTTTTTCTATACAAGAAGTAGTCCAGTTGGGTGATTTTCACTGCTCTCTTGCTTACAATTCCAACAATCCACATGATGCCAGGCACAGAGCAAGCCAATACTCAATACAGCACAAGAATAATTGAATACTACTCTATGCATAAAATAATTCACTGTAACATATATTTATATCTCTAGCTCCTGAAATCACTTCTCCCTTAGAACTGCCTATTTTTTCATTGGGGTTTACTTATAAACATCTAAATTCAGATTCAGTCTTATATTTTAAAGATACCTCTCCTTCCATAATGCAAGCAATTGAATAAAAAAGGTGCCTATAATGGACCCAGTTTCCCACCCTTCCTACTTAGCAGATTTTTAATTCCAGAAATGAAAACTAAAAGAACAAGAAACTTACAAATGTAGTTTTTCTTTGCACTGTACTATATTGAATTTCATCAGAAACTCTGAGAATATTTACTTATGCCTTCATTTTCCTCTACAGGCTATTTTCTTTTCTAATTGAGTAATTCTTTAATACAGAGTATGATAAAATGTTAATGAAGAAAATGAATTTAGTATCCTTTTTAGATTCAAAGTCTCAAAGCTGTAAAGACTTCCTGATATGTTTTTCCCTGTCTTATAACTTTAAAGTGCTGCTTGCATTCATCTTAAATGTCTCTCTCCTAATATAGTATTTTGGTGCTGTACAAGTTATACACACTTGAAAGCAACTATTGTGTAATAAAATCCTAACCACACACTCTTTTCCATGTCATTGTACCATCTTAACAAATATGTTTTTTGGCTCTTTACTTATTCCAGTCATCTAGTACTGGCCTTTTCAGAAGTGAGAATGCCTTTTTTTTTTGAAAGGCTATTCTTCAGAAACATGACTATGTATTGTTACCTATAAGCTGACATTGTTTTAGTAGTTTGGTAATGAAAAACAAGCTCTGAGAATGGTTGTAGCCTCTTGAGGCATGTGTGTGTGTGTGTGTGTGTGTGTGTGTGTGTGTGTGTGTGTGTGTGT
>OU015758.1:34957903-34983657 GCA_907169655.1 Acomys percivali
TGTGTGTGTGTGTGTGTGTGTGTGTGTGTGTGTGTGTGTGTGTGTGTATACAAACAAGTGCACATAGGTACTGTAATTCTAAAGTGAGGAGACATCTATTTTGGTAATAGCTATGTATTTAGGCCCATCTACACTTTAATTGTACATCATTTATGTTGTGACTCTTCCTAACAGGAAGGATAGCAATCTTGATGAATGGCTAAATGGTAAGATCATTCTTAAAGGTGTGAGTGATTAATAATAGCCATGGATGGATTTTTTTCTAAGAGGGTAAATAAAATATATCATTCACATGAAGGGCAAGAGTTTGGCAGAATGATTCATAGTGTATTTGAAAGCATGAAAAGTCAAAGCTAGGGTCTCTCCTAAGCATGTCAAAAAGCAAGTAAGCTAAGCCATTGAAAATATTCTCTAAGCAAACTGTAGTATAGACCTCAATTATCTTATGAAACACTGAGTATTTATCTAACTTAAACACTTTTATCAACTGAACAAAATTAAAAATTGCACCTGTAATAACTCTGAGAAGATTCCTGGGTAAAGAAAATGTTCAACCTCTAATAACTACAGAGCTTGGTTGTGTCATGGTAAGAATTCATAACAACTGATAATAGTGTCCTATTAAATTATTAACTCACACAATACTCCTTTTTAAGGGTAGCATTATGGCAAGTGATGGTAACTAAGTAAAATGATATGGTATCTACGTAATTAGTCTTTGTTTTCTTTCCACAAATAGCTGTGGAGCACCTAATATTTTCACATGATTTAAAAATCCCAAATTTCCTAATAATACAACACTACAAGTCATCTTCTCATATAGCCTAGGACCCAGACATAGACACATAACTGAAATATGATATGTGTTAAAAATAGATGACTAAAGTAAATAAAAATAAATGTTTACCTGGCATGTTGATTGTAATCTTAACATTCAAAAGGATGAGACATGGGGATTACTAGTTCAAGACCAATCTTTAGGGGAAAAAGTCCCAAAGTTTAAAACAAACAAACAAAACCTTGCTTAGTGATAGTGCTGGCATAGCCAGTGAACCTTTCAGAGCCAAATAACACTCGTGCACATGCATGCACACACACATGCATGCAACACACACACATGCACATATTTGTGGATATCTTGTATCTGCTGTGTGCTTTAACTATTATGAAAGATTAACCATTTTTTATTAACTTAGGAATAAAGTACACTAATTTGCAATATTTCTTTCAAGATAGGATTTGTGTAAACAAGTCAAATACAAGGCTATGTGTGAAAAGATGTCTGGTATATATGTTGATGTCATCAGAACCATCACTACTAGGTATAAAACACATAACTATATAAAAGGATATATATCAAGAATAAAGGGGACGAACCAACTCTGAAAAATATTAAAGAATATGGTGTATTATATATACTTGACTACAGCAAAGTCAACCATGTACAGAAATATACACGTGGAGGATCATTTGCCTCTCTTGAGGCAGTGCATGCATATTGTTTGTAGTCTACCATGATGGATCTTAGATCACCTTCCTGGGTTAGGGGATTGGCAGGATTTAAGACTTGTTCAGTTGTGTTATATTTTATGTGTGAAGACTTGTAAATGTTTTTCTAATGTGTAACACCTTGCATATAGCACATAATCAAATGGTTCAATAGTCTAACTCTAGAGTGGAAATATTTTAATTTTTATCTGCATCTGAGGCCTGAGCATATACAGATATTCTACTATAACTTATGTTTCTGGGTAAATGAGAATATCACACAGAAATTGGTACTCAGATGTTGGCAATTATATATATATATATATATATATATATATATATATATGTTGTGTGTGTATGTATAAAACCTACAGCATCTATCTGTCCTCCAGAGCAACATTTTATGTTGAGTCTATGTTGAGATATAGTGGACATATTTATATTTTCTTTCATTAAGTATTAGATAGAAAACATTAATCTTTAAAAATTTTAATTTTGTGAAATGTCATGTATATAAAAAAGTAACATTATATTCTATTAAAAGATGAAGTGCACTAACTGGCCATCATCAAGATAATTAGGCAAATACTTTGATCCTTTCTCAAATGTTTTTTTCTTCTAAAAAGTTTCTTCCCTTGTTACATACAACTGCTTTCCCCATGGGAGTGAGGGGCTCAAAATACATCTTTTTGATCTGTGTGGTCAAGATGACATCCAGATATCATATTTGTAAAGAGGTAAATGGCAAGTTGTTCTTCCCTTGGTTTTCAACAAAGGACAAACTCTCTCTGCTTATCTAAGTTGATGGCATCAGTATTTCTAAGTTCACTGTTCTTCTTACTCTGAACTCCACTATTTCTTCTACATGAGTGTTCACCATCCCCTGCTCTTGAATGATGCCAGATTTCTTTAAGCAAAAGATTTTCTGTGCTGGGGTCACAGATGGCAAATAAACCAACAGTTGTCAAAATCAGAAAAAAAAAAGGTTCTTCCTTGGTTTTTGTTTGCTTGGGTTCTTTTTGTCTATCTTAAATTCTTACTTGTTTTTAGTTTTTAAACATATATTTATATTATTTCTCATATATACAATAAACTACATATAGCAAGAAGAACAACTAAACAATCAGGAATTATATAAATGTTACATTCAATAGTGTTTTGGCTATTTGTATTTGGCAACCTTGGGCAAAACATCTGTCCTATCTTGGTGAGTTTAAAATTCTGAATGTAAATCAGTATCTGTCATATCTCATTTCTGTCAACTTAAAACATCTATCTAAACTGGAAAAAAACCTTATCCCCTACATAAACAAGCTTAATTGTAAAACTAAACTATTTGATCTTCAACCCATCATATATTTGAGAAGGAATGAAAATTGATTACCTGAGTAAACAGGAAGTGCAAGTTAGCAGCTTCCAAAATGAAAAAATCACAGAGACAGTTTGTTGCCTGAACAGTCACCTAAAACTCTCAATAAAGTTGGAGCACCATCTTCAGCCTTCTGGCCCAGTATATCTGACAGACATATATGTGAGGCAGGAACTACTGAGGAATGCTTAGCTTGTCTTAGAAGAGTTTGGCCATTGACTATGCCTGCGTCCAAGCTTGCCCACCTTTAGGCAGAATTCTGTCTGTGAAAGAAACGATAACATTTTCCCAGTGGCTATTTTGCCATATTTGAAGCCATCTCAATAAGGAGATTATTTGGTGCTCATGACCTTCTTTGTGGTAGGTTTGGTGTTTCCAGGAGCTAAACTGCCTCATTGTAAATTATTATTAAAATAATAAAAACATCTTAAATTCCATATTCTCTGATGTTTTTTAAGACCTTATCTATTTTACCTTATTTATCTATAGAATCATATCTATCAGTTAAACCTAGGATATATATTCTTGTGATAAAAATAGACTATTAATTGGCATGACCATGATTTGATCGACTAAAATTTAACTTTTATTACTTAATTATTATAAACAGCCTGCAATAACACTTTCAAAGTATTAGAAGTAAACCTTGTACTATAACTTAGTTGGAGTGGTACAATACCTCATATTATAGTAGAAATATATATAATGTGTGTGAAGAATAATCTTAAATTTGAATTCTATACCAATGTATCAAAATTAAACTTATTTTGCATCAATATACAAAATTCTATAACAATGAATTAAAAATAACCTTATTTGTGAGTAACTATTAAGTCCTTAAGTTGGGGGGTAGATTTAATGATCTACTTTATGCCCTTTCATCCCTATTTATTTCTATTCTCCCTTCTTTCTTTTCAACCCCTATCCCAAACCTTAGAAAGAAAGAGATAAAACAAAAGAGAGCCATCCCTGAGTCCAACCTCCTTTTCTCTCTGAATAAGACCAAAAACAACTTATAACCCACTCCCAATGCAAATAAACATCTATAGCCCAAGAAATCAACCAAAAATCTACCCAATCATCCTTGAGGGAAATGGAGTGTTGATCTCTTAAGGTTCCTTCTGGCTTATTTTGGGTGAATAATAACTTTGTAGGGGCCCAAATAGAGTTGAGGAAATGCTTAAACAAGCTAGACACAGCATTTGTGGTCCAGCTTCTAAATGTTGAGAAATTCCAGGCTTAATAGAAGTCCTAATGGGACGGTCTGAAATGCTGGACCAATTGGAATCAGAAGCATTCTTTGAAGCTGTCCTTGGAGCTGCTGTCCTCTTCTGATAAGGAACAGCAATTGAAGCACTTGGGACTGGAACCTGAAGGATGCATGATGTCAGCATCCAGCATGTTGAGAGGAATGGATCCTATCAGGTCTGATCCAGCATCAGTGTCAGGTTCTTTTATTCTGAAAACATATAATTTCTCACAAGCTTTATACAGATGTATAAGGTATGCAAGATGTATAGAACAATTGAAGCTGGTCTGCTCTTTGTATGAGCAGAATAAAGACATATTTAAATCTTCATTTATCCCATAGGAAGAATGGCATCTAATAATAAGTCACAGGGATTCTGTGACCAACAAGCATTGTCTATGCATAGATATTAATGTCTCAGCCAGTTTTAAAGCAATTCCCATGTAGTGGATTAGCAATATAAGTTACCTGCTTGTTCTGTAGCTTGAATTCTTTTCATCCCAATTGTAGCCCTCTCCTTCATACCCTCGCGATCCCACTCTCCCTCCCTCATTCCCTTTCCTTCCCTCTGCTAGTCCTCAGAAAGGAGATCCCTCCTCCCCTAACATCTGTCCTTAACCTTTCAAGTCATTTGTACTACATGTACTCCTCCCCTAACATCTGTCCTTGACCCATCAAGTCTCATTTGTACTACATGTATCTTCTTTCTCTCTATCCTGGCAAGGCCGCCCCTGCAGGGGTAAGTGATCAATGTTGAGGGGCCAGAGTCCATGTCAGTCCCTAGTCCCCTTATTGTGGGAAGCACAAGGAGACTGTGCTGCCCATCTACTACATCCGAGCAGAGGGTTTACGTCCACATCACACATGGTCCTTAGTTGGTGCATCAGTCTCTGTATTGTAGTGTGGTTATCCTGTACTATGTGCCTAATATCTGCTTATGATTAAGTATATGCCATGTGTTTTTCTGAGGCTGGGTTACCTCACTCAGGATGATCTTTTCTGGTTCTATTATTTTGACCGCAAATTTTAAGATTTCCTTTTTTTAAATAGCTGAGTAGAATTCCATTGTGTAAATATACCATAGTTTCTTTATCCATTCTTCAGCTGAGGGACATCTAGGTGGTTTTGATTCTGGCTATTATGAATAAAACTGCTATGAATATATCTGCGCAAATGTCCTTACTGTATGGTGGAGCATCTTTCAGGTATTTGCTCAGGAGTAGTAGGACTGGATCTTGAGGTAGTATTATTCCCAGTTTCCTGAGAGCACTAGATTGATATGATTTCCAAAACGGTTATACAAGTTTGTACTTCCTCCAGCAATGGAGAAGTGTTCCCTTTCTCCCAGCATGTGCTGTCACTTGAGTTTTTGGTCTTAGCCATTCTGCTAAGTGTAAGATGGAATCTCACAATCATTTTAATTTGCATTTCTCTGATGAATAGGGATGTTGAGGATTTCTTTAAGTGTTCCTCTGTTTAGCTCTGTATCCCACTTTTTAATTAGGTATTTTGTTTAGTGGTATTTAATTTCTTGAGTTCCTTATATATTTTGGATATTAGCCCTTAGTTGGATGTGGGGTTGGTGAAGATCTTTTCCAACTCTGTAGGCTGGAATTTTGTTCTATTGTCAATATCTTTTGCTTTACATAAGGTTTTTAGTTTCATTTGGTTCCATTATTAATTCTTGATCTTAGAGCCTGAACTGTTGGTGTTCTATTCAGGAAGTTGTCTCTGCTGCCAATATGTTCAAGACTCTACCCCAATTTTCTTCTAACAAATTTAGTGTGTCTGATTTTCTGTTGGGGTCTTTCATCCACTTGGACATTAGTTTTGTACAGGTTAATAAATATGGATCTATTTACATTTTCAACATGTAGACATCCAGTTAGACCAGAACCATTTGTTGAAGATGCTATCTTTTGTCCATTGTATGAATTTGGCTTCTTTGGCAAAAATCAAGTGTCCATAGGTGTGTGGGTTTATTTCTGGGTCTTTGATTCTATTCTACTGAACAACCAGCCTATTTATATGCCAGTATCATGCTGTTTTTTATTACTGTTGTTCTCTATAGCACAGCTCGAGAACTGGATATTCCTCTGGAAGATCTCTTATTACACAGGATTCTTTTAGCTATTCTGGGTTTTTTGTTTTTCCATATGAAATTGAGAAATGATCTTTCAAAGTCTGAAGAGAATTGTGTAAGAATTTTGATAGGAATTGCATTGGATCTGTAGATTGCTTTTGGTATGTTGTTTCCCATATCCACAAACATGGGAGATCTTTCCATCTTCTGATATTTTCTTCAACGTTTTTCTTTAGAGATGTGAAGTTTTTTTCATACAAGACTTTCACTTGCTTGGTTAGAGTTACACCAATATACTTTATATTATTTGTGCCTATTGAGAAGGGTGTATTTTCCCTAATTTCTTTCTCAGCCGGCTCATTCCTTATTTATTTTTATTAATTAATTTATCCAGATTACACAACTCAATTGTTATAGCATCACTTGTATCCTCCCGTTCCTCCATCCTTCCACCCCTACCTTATTACCCTCCCGTAGGTCCATGATCAAGGGGATCTCCTCCCCCACTTTATGGTCCCAGGCTACCAAGTCTCATCTTTCTTTGAGTGCCACCAGGGCTCCCCACCAAGTGGAGGTCGTCAAGTATGGGGTACTAGAGTTCAGGTCAGAGTTATTCCCTGCTCTCCACATAACTGTGGTGAATGTTCTGTCCATTGGCTATATCAGAGTACAGATTCAGTGTTTACTATTTGCATTGTCCTTGGTTAGTTCAATAGTTTGAGCAGAAACCCCTGGGCCCTGATCTACCTGTTGCGATGTTCTTCTTGTAGGTTTCTAAGATCCACTAGATCTTTCTATTTCCCCATCCCCTATATTTGTCTTACATAGAGTCCCTGTGGGATGTCCTCACATCTGTCCCAATCTCCTGGTAAGTGAAGACGTTCATGGGACATACCTTTTGGGCTAGTGTCCAATTATAAGTGAGTATATACCATGTAAGTCTTTCTGCTTCTGGGTTAACTCACTCAGTATGATCGTTTCTAATTCCATCCATTTGTCCATCAATTTCTGGGTTTCCTTGTTTTTTATGGCTGAGTAGTATTCTATAGTGTAAATGTACCACAATTTCTTTATCCATTTTTCAGCTGAGGGACATTTAGGCTGTTTACATGTTCTGGCTATTATGAATATGGCTGCTATGAACATGGTTGAGCATATGTCCCTGTTGTGTGGTGGGGCATTTTCTGGGTATATTCCAACGAGTGGATAGCTAGGTCTAGGGGAAGCCCTATTCCCAGTTTTCTGAGAAAGCACCAGATAGATTTCCAAAGTGGATTTACACATTTGTATTCCCACCAGCAATGAAGGAGTGTTCCTCTTTCTCCACAACCTCTCCAGCATGTGGTGTCACTTGAGTTTTTGATCTTAGTCATTCTGATGGGTGTAAGATGGAATCTCAGGGTTGTTTTGATTAGCATTTCTCTGATGACTAAAGATTTTGAGCATTTCTTTAAATGTTTCTCAGGCATACGATATTCTTCTATTGAGAATTCTCTGTTTAGTTCTGAGTCCCATTCCTTAATTAGGTTGTTTGGTTTGGCGGTGTTTAATTTCTTGAACTCTTTATATATTTTGGATATTAGACCTTTGTCAGATGTAGTGTTGGTGAAGATCTTTTCCCAGTCTGTATGCTGTTGCTTTCTTCTGTTGACAGTGTCTCCTGCCTTACAGAAGCTTCTCAGCCTCATGAAGTCCCATTTGTTAATTGTTGAACTTAAGACCTGGGCTGTTGGTGTTCTGTTCAGAAAGTTCTCTGCTGTGCCCATATGTTCCAGGCTCTTCCCCACTTTCTCTTCTAACTGATTTAGTGTCTCTGCTTTTATGTTGCAGTCTTTAATCCACTTGGACTTGAGTTTGTGCATGGTAACAAATATGGGTCTAATTGCAATTTTCTACATGTAAGACATGCAGTTAGAGCAGCACCATTTGTTGAAGATGCTATCTTTTTTCAATTGAATAGATTTGGCTTCTTTGTCATAAATCTAATGACCATATGTGTGTGGATTCATTTCTGGGACTTTGATTCAGTTCTATTGATCCACCAGCCTATTGCTGTGCCAATACCATGCTGTTTTAAATCCTGAGGTTCTATAGTACAGCTTTAGCTCAGCAATGGAGATTCCTCTGCAGGATATTTTATTGAATAGGATTGTTTTAGCTATTCTGGGTTAACAGCAAGGCTACTGATTTTTTTTTTTTGTGGTTGATTTTGTATCCAGCCACTTTGCTGAAGGTTCTTATCAGCTGTAGTAGTTCCTTGGTAGAATTTTGGGGGTCGTTGCTGTACACTTTCATATCATCTGGGAATGGTGATCATTTGACTTCTTCCTTTCCAATTTGTATCCCTTTATTTGTCTTATTACCCTAGCTAGGACTTTATGTACTGTAGTGAAGAGTTCCTCTCCATCTAGTTTGATGTTGGATATAAGCTTGCTGTATATGGCCTTTATTATGTTGAGGTGTGTGCCTTGTCTTCTCCATCTCTCCAAGACTTTAAACATGAATGGGTGAAGGATTTTGTCAAATGCTTTTTCCTCATCTAAGGAGATGATCGTGTTGGTTTTTTTCTTTCAGTTTGCTTATATGAATTACATCGATGGGCTTCTGTACACTGAAGCACAGCTGCATGCCTGGAATGAAGCTTACTTGTTCATGGTGAATGATATTTTTGATGTTTTCTTTGATTCAGTTTGCATATATTTCATTGAGTATTGTTTGCCACTATGTTCATTAGCGAAATTGGTCTACAATTCTCTCTTTGTTGGGTCTTTGTGTAGCTTAGGTATCAAGGTGACTGTTGCCTCATAGAGTGAATTTGGTAATGTTCTTTCTGATTTACATCTTCTTTGACCCTCTGGTAAAATTCTGCGCTGAGTATGTCTAGCCTTGGGCTTTCCTTTTTTCTTGCAGAAAGAGGGGTGAGACTTTTTATGACTGTTTTTATTTCCTTAGGAGACAAAGGACTAATGAATTTATTTACCAGATCTTTTTTTTTTTACAAACTTTTTTTTTAATTACAAGGCTGTTCACATGCACAGGGAAACATATATGCATCACAGATGTTTTTCAGGGCTTAACAGATTCTTTCTATGCTTTGGGTTTTGGTTGAGACCGAGTCTCTCTATGCAGCCTTGACTATCCTGGAACTAACTATGTAGACCAGGCTATTCGCCATCTACTTCTGCCACTTAAATATGCCAGAATATGCCAATAATGATGTAATACATGATGATAAAATATTATGTTTCAAAATAATATAATATACCATATTTTATATGTAGTCTTCTGAGTTTTCACATAGATTAATATATTTTATGAAGACTGCCCTTTGCTCAAAACTGTCAAATGCATATAGTAACTTTTTTTCCTGTTTACCTGATCTTAATTCAATTTTCCTACTTGGTATCTATCAAGAAAACTGTCCATTTCATTTAGATTTTCAACTTTGGGTGTATGAGCTTTGAAGTAAGACTTAATGATTCTTTGGATTTTCTTGGTATCTGTCGTTATATCTCCCTTTTTTATTTGAGTACTCTCCCTCTGCCTTTTAGTTAGTTTTGCTAAGAGTTTGTCTATCTTGCTTATTTTCTCAAAGATGCATCTCTTGGTTTCCCTGATTCTTTGAATTGTTCTCTTTGTTTCTAATTTATTGATTTCTTCCCAGAGTTTATTGATTTCCAGCCATGTGCTTATCTTTGGTCTGTCTGTTTCTGTTTGTTCTTGGGCTTTCAGGTATGCTGTTAAATTAGTATAAATTTTCCCCTTAGCACTGTTTTCATTGTGTACCATGACTTTGGGTATGTTGTACCTTCAGTTTCATTGATTTCTAAGAAGTTTTTAATTTTTTTTTTTATTTTGTCCATTACTCAAAGGTAGGGAGTTGTTCAGTTTCCATGAGCTTGTAGGCTTTCTATTCTTTCTGTTGTTTTTGAGTCCCAGCTTTAATCCATGGTGCTATGATATGATGCAAGGGATTATTTCCATATTATTATATCTGCTGAGATTTGCTTTGTGACCAAGTATGTGCTCAATTTTGCAGAAGTTTCTGTGAGATTCTGAAAGAAGGTGTATTCTTTTGTGTTTAGGTTAAGTGTTCTGTCATTAGGTCAATTTGATTGATGACATCTATTAGTTTCAATATTTCCATTTAGTTTCTATCTTGATGATCCGTCTATTGGGAAAAGTAGGGTAGCAAACTCTCCCACTATTAATGTGTGGGGTTCGATATATGATTTAAGCTTTAGTAATGTTGCTTTTATGAATGTGGGTGATTCTGAGTTTGGGGCATAGATGTTCAAAACTGAGACATCCTCTTGGTGTATTTTTCCTTTGATGAATATGAAGTGTTTTTCTCCATATCTTTTGGTTAATTTTAGTTGACAATCTGTTTTATTAGATACTAGAAAGGCTACTCCAGCTTGCTTCTTGGGTCTGTTTGCTAGAAATATGGTTTTCCAGCCTTTTACTCTAAGGTAATGTTTATCTTTACTGCTAAGTTGTATTTCTTCTATGCAACAGAATGATGGGTTCTGTTTTCACATACATTCTGTTAATCTGTGTCTCTTTATGAGGGAGTTGAAGCGACCATTAATGTTGATAGTTATTAATGACCAATGGTTGTTGGTGCCTTCCTGTTTTGTTTTGTTTGTTTGTTTTGATGTTGTGGTGGTAGAGTGTGTGTGTAAGCTTCATTTCCTTTGTTTAGGCGGATGTGGGGTTATTTATTTCTTTTGTTTTCCAGGGTGAAGTTATCCTCCTTGAGTTGGAGTTTTCCTTCTAGTATCTTCTGTAGTTCTGGAGTTGTGGCTAGATACTGTTTAAACTTTTTTTTTCATGGAATATTTTGTTTTCTTCCTCCATGTTGATTGAAAGTTTCACTGCGTGTAGTAGTTTGGCCTGACATCTGTGGTCTCTTACAGTCTGCATGACATCTATCCAGGTCCTTCTGGCTCTCAAATTCTCTGTTGAGAAATCAGGTGTAATTCTAATAGATTTGCCTTTATATGTGACTTGGCCTTTTTCTCTTGGAGCTTTTAATATTCTTTCTTTGTACTCTATGTTTAGTGTTTTGATTATTATGTTGTAGGAGGGTTTTCTTTTCTGGTCTCTGTAGGCTTCATGTATATTTATGGCATTTCTTTCTTTAGGTTAGAGAAGTTTCCTTCTATGATTTTGTTGAAAATGTTTTCTGGGCCTTGGACCTAGGAGTCTTCTTTTTCTTCTATTCCTATTATTCTTAGGTTTGGTCTTGTTATAATGTTCACATTTCTTGGATGTTCTGCATCAGGAGCTTTGTATGTTTATCATTTTCTTTGACTGTTGTATTGATTTCTTCAGTCGTATCTTCTATCACTGAAATTCTTCCATCTCTTGAATTCTGTTAGTGATGCCATGTCTGTAAATCCTATTCTCTTCCCTAGGTTTTCTATATCCAGAATTGTCTCAGATTATGTTTTCTTTATTGCTTCTATCTCCAATTTTAAGTTTTGAACACTTGTATTCGTTTCCTTCTCCTGTTTGATTATACTTTTCTGTCTTTCACTAATTCTTTAAATGATTTGTTTGATATTTTCATCTCTTTGTGTATTTCTGTTCTAGTTTACAGAATTTATTTTCCTCCTTTAACATCTCTATCATTTTTCATAACTTCAGATTAGAAGTCCTTTTCCTATGTTTCAGATGTAATATTACCTCCAGGGCTGGTTGTGTTGGTGAAACTGTTGGTCTCTGGTGGTATCAAGTGGTCCTGGTGGCTTCTGCTCGTGTTCTTATGCTGACCTCTTGCCATTGTGATGTCTCTGGTTTTACTTGGTTTGGTAGTCTCTGAAAGTCAGATACTTTGTGGGTAGGTATAGACAGTGGGGATTTGGTCCTGTGCCCTACTTACTTCTACTGAGATCAATGTTTCTTTGGCTCCATTTGTGATCCGGTGAGTTCAGGTGCCTCTCTTTAGTTTACTGTCTCTGTTGGCTCCTTGATTGTGAACCAGGTAGTCTGGGAACAGGCAGAAGGATTTCTGAGCAGAGATACTCCAGTGTACCAATTTGCATATAGGGGTCAGAGGGCTATGTGTGGCCCTGGTTCTTTAGAAACCCACAGTTCCCTCTGGGCCCAGGGGGTCAGAGATTGTATTCCTCCAAGGCGTGCTGTATTCCTCAGAGGCCAGGACCCCCCACCCACCATGTGTTCCACGCAATTTGCACCTCTCTCACATGGGGATCAACAGCACTGATAGTTTGTATTTCTCAGATAGGTTCTTAGGTTGTTGTACCACTGTCCTAGTGATCAAATAAGGTGTATGTTCATGTTTTCAGCCCCACCATCTTAAATCTCTCCTCCTTGTTTTATTACTTCTTATTTTCCCTGCACCAACACAGATTAGAATTTCTTTAAGAGTAAACAAACAAACAAATAAAACCCACTCAGTGTCTAAGTAAACCAATGAGTTATTCACAGACTAATAAGTAAATAGAATCTGGCAAAATAGTAAAGCCAGGAGCAAAAGGCTCTCTTTCTAAGACATTGAGCCAGATTCTGATCATCAGTACAAAACTATGTGCCAAAGCGGGGAAATATTCTGTCTTAGAGTTGGGGTTTGCCCTACTGTTCAGGATACTTTAATGTTAATTGCTTGTTTTAAATGTGTCTGTTTGATTCATGTGACTTAAAATGTTGACAACCACACTAAACAGGTGTTTCAGTAAGAAGAGTGTTTACAGAGCAATTCAACCAAGGTATTCCCAGGTTGACTGGATGCAGTTTTAATGCTACAATCATCCTCAGGTTTGTGCTAGCTCCTTCTACATTCCCATGACTTATTTATCAACATTACAGACTGCAGGAGGATTTTCTTCTCACTTTCAATTTTTTATAGTGACTTTTTGAAATCACTAATCAAAGCAGAAAATCCACTTTAGCAAGATAAAATAATATCACAGAAATTGAGATATGTTGTACTGATAATAACCTCTTCTCCAAGTAAATATCATCCATTCTACTTCCAAATTATGAGCTTTCTCTTCTGTGATTATTCTACAAATACTTTCCAGAAAGTTGGGAAGAAACTGCAAGGTATTAGAATTCTAGAAAATATGTTTATTGGTAAGGGAATGTAAATAGATATATGGTCTTCACTTTAATGTTACAGAAAAGTCTCAAAAAGTCCCATATGTTCTACAGTCCTAACGAAATATTGTGGAGGCAAATGGCAGAGCGCCAGTGACTTAAGGGACAGCAGTTTCCATTTTAAATAACAGAGAGAATAAAGCTTTAAAATGTTCTTGCTCATATGGGAGTCAGTAAATCCTCCAATGAAAAGCAAACAATATATTTTCTTTTTAAGATGGATGCTGAGAAAATATTAAGAAAAAGTTAAAATTGCTTTGCCAAGGTGCATAAAGAATTGATTTGCTTCTTTCTTTCTTTTTTATAAAAATAAAAGTGTTCATTTGAGCTCACAGTTCTAGATTTGAATCCGTGATTATGTATTATAAAAAATGTGTACTAGTTAGAAATGAAAACAGCTTATCTTTAATAGGCATCTATAAATGAGGATACTTTGGCAATGCTTAATTGAATAATAAACGATTGGAAGGTAAACCTCAAACTTGATTTTGTTCTTTCTCATTTGATTTTTGTAATTTCTAGTTCACTTATCCTGATTCTAAACATGGAAAAACTCTATGTAATAAAATAATTCGGATTTAATTGATATTCCCCAAGGCAAACAAGCTGGAAATATAATTCTTTGGAAGAAACCACAATTTAAGAATCAAATGAGATCAGAGATTTTTTTCTTTGTTGTTTTGAAAAGCCTGGAATAGACATTCTGTGGCACATGACACAAAAATAGAAATGTATAAAGTGGTCATTTTAAACGCTAAAGAATGAATGGGACAGCTGGATGCCTAAGACCATTATTTATATTATGCCAGGGAATACATTAAGCTGAACCACTTATTTGATTTATGGGTTGATTTTTAGCCATTTAATTTTCCATTAAGGCATATAAAATATTGAAATCATATTTTATATGCTTTTTTAATAAAAATGCTGTAATAAAAGTAAAGGATGCATTTTAAGTTTATAAAGAAAGTTTTAGTATTAATTAGGATGTGTTTATCTGAAGTTTAGTAGTATTGTTTTAAATTTATTGATTCTATATTATCACTGTATTTGCTCATTAACTATGAAGCTTGGATGAAAATACATGTAGAATATATATAGGCCTGAATTCCTTGGGTAACAGATGTGATCGCATTTTCTCTACATGGTATAATTTTAATTGTGTCTACCAATTTTGGTGAAAAGAAATGTAGAATTTTAATTTTAACATTGGTAGTAATCTAGAGCATTAATGAAAATAACACTAACAATTACTGAGTTTTACTTTATATGGTTTACTGACACATGAGCAAGATCAACAGTGCTGACTTGTAAATTCTGATATGTTCCTTAATATGTTCAAATGGTAGCTCAGAGCTCAGCATCCATGAGCTATCAGGGAATATCTGAGTGTCTGAAGTTCCTTACCTGAGGACAATGTTGACTTGCCAAAAAGCATTGGCACATGTACCATTCTGATCTTAAGGCATTTTTCCTGACATTTAACTTCCCATAATATGTAAATACATAACATGCAATAAACAATAGCATCGTTTGTTGATGTTTCATAGCTGAACATAATTACCATATTTTTCCTTATATTTATCACTAACTCCACTGAAGGTATATGTCGGAGGTATGTATTAGGTATAGTCTATATGGATTCAAAACTCATGACAATAATGTGTTACTTTATGTCTATATTCATTTTTTAAATCTCATTAAATCAAGAAAACTGTAAATAATGCTGACCTAAAAGATCCAGTTTGACCAAACTTTTTCTTTTCAATATGTGTATTTCTTTAGATTTTATATATATAATAAATAATGTAAATAAGTCCCAAAACAGGTCTCAATGTTTCAACAACCAAGTTCATTTATTTATTTGAACTCCTACTTTATATATTTTATGAATGGGATGACAAGACAATGCAGTTTGTTTCCCGTCAGAGGACATTTCAAAATCACTAGTGTGTGTGCCTATCTGTCAAGAAATGCCATTCTGAGGCAGGAGTCAATTGATATAAACTCTATGAAGTTGTGCAGTGGAAGGGCAATGACCCTGATAACAAAGGATCCAACACAAGTGAACCTGAAAATTCCCTAAGGCTATTTTATATATATATATGTTTATCTGGGGGCACCAGGTGTGTGGTGTGTGTGAGTGTTCATTTTGCATTCACAAGTATGTATGTGCATATGTATGGGAAGCCAGAGGTTGACACCTTATGTCTTCTCCATTTGATCCCAAACTTACTTTTTGAGACATCTCTCACTAAATCTGGAACTTAGCAATCCGTGTAGACTCACTGGTTAGCAAGCTCCAGAGACCCTCCTGCCTCTGTCTTCTACATATACATGCCATACCTGGTATTTATACGGGTGGTGAGAACTCTAACTCAGTTTCTCATGATTGGATGACAAACAGCATACCAACTGAGTTATCTCCTGAATCACAAAATTATTTGTGAGGGGTCTATACAGATACTTTTGTAGTCTTCCTTTCCATGTGAATGTGCTTAAAATGTACTAACATACTCATGAGTTCATATAACATAACCATTCAGACTTAGAACACTGTATATAAACCAATTAATTATTTGTTTTCTGTCTGATCAGTGAATTAAATATTCTTTTAGGTATCCAAGTACCATCTCTTCATGTTCAGTTTCAAGAATCCAATCATCCATTATCTGTTACTTAGTATGTATCTCCCTAGAAATTTTAATTTTATATACCACATGGAAAATACAATAATGACACTATTTTTACAGTTTCATGTTTCCATAAAACACATTGTTATGGAACAATAAATCTCTTACCAGTTTCCTGATATTATTTATTTGTTAATACTTTCTATTAACTAAACTCAAGATTGTAACCATAAAAGGTTGGGCACACGACAGGTAAAACATTTGCTGCGCAAGAATGGAGATTGTAGCTGAGATTGGTAGAACCCATGAAAAATATTGGTGAGCCTGGTAGGATACCTGTACTTCTGCATGTATGATGTAGAAACATGGGATGTCAGGAGCAAGCTGTTCTCCAAACTGGCAAAATCCATGAGCCCTGAGTGAAAGTGAAAGACCCTGTGATGATACATATAGAGGAGAGGTATCTGAGAGAACACCTGATGTCCACCTCAGGTTTCCACACAAAAACACACATGCTTACTCATATGTGTGCCACAATCATTAGAACATATAAACATACATACATATATGCATAAATATATCCATTACACATCATACACATACATATGACAAATGTTTATATTTTATTAATGATAACCATAAGTGCATGTTTTATACAGAACACTTAAGAAAATATGAGTTATTATTCATTGTACACCATGTATTTTTCATATATTTTATACACTTAATAGATTAATATATCTCTAAAGTATTTATTTTTAATTATTTAGAAAAATCATATTTCTATACTGTATGGTCTTGGATGGTTGAACACATATCTTTCTGCATTTCAGAGAAAGGATGGGGAGAGAACCTTAAGAAAAATGTAATATTTACCTGGCCATATCTACTGTTTGGCAAGCAAGACCAAAGACTAACTCTAGAAATTATGTGGCATATTAGTTACAGAGAGGACTTTGCTCAAATGGCTTATCGTTGAAGAGTAATGGCTTGGGAATACCTTAGAGTGCATAAGCTTGTCATCCTACAAGGCCACCAAAGTCTGCTTAACATATAATGCAGCTTGTCAACATAGTAGAAATACTGTCCTTAGGAAGAGCTTTGGGGTCATATAGAATAAAGAATTGCTTCTGTAACCTTTGCTACAACTTGATATTATAGACAAGAGAAGGCATGGGACAAAAATCTACCACTTGTTTCCTATCCAAGTCTCAAGCTCAAAACTCAGAGGTAGGCTACCATTAGCCATTAACTCACTTAATTTCCCTCTCCACCTCTGTAAACACATGCAAATTTGGGGTGGAAGGATACCAGGTTTTTGAGCTCCAAAGAAGCATTCCAGAAACACGGGTTTTGTTTGCTATCTATTGCTCCTAAGTATCTCAAGAAGTTCTGAGATATAAATTACATTTTTGCCTTAGCAAAAGCACATGTCTCTTTCCATATTATAATTTTATTTTTAAATGCATCACCAAAGAGTAGGTTAGTCATATTATTACAGTAGTGCCCTAGTTAGTTTTTTATTTATTTGTTTTGACTTTTATCCATACAGTTGTATATATTACATATAACAAGAGGAACCATGAAACATTCAGGAGTTATATTAATTTTACATTTATAATGTTTTGGCTATTTGTATTTGGCAACATTGAAGAAAACATATTTCCTATCTTGGGGAGTCTAAATTTCTGAATGTAAATCAATATCTATCATATCTCATCTCTATCAACTTAAAATGTGAAAGGAAAGTGTTGATTGAAGAATTGCCTAGATTGGCCCACAGGAACATTTGCAGAGTGTTGTCTTGATTATTAATTGATGTCACCCACAGTGGGTGTCACATTCCCTAGACAAGTGACCCTGAGATAGAAAAGAAGCTAAGCGAGCATAAGCCTGGATAAGTTGACAAGCAACATTTATTTCACCATAGTTTCCACCTTTAAGTACCGGCTTGAGTTTTTATCCTGATTTGTTTCAATGATGGGCTGCAACTGGATATTTAAGACAAATAAATCTTTCCACTATTGAGTTGGTTTGGGTCATTGTATGTGTAAAAGAAATAGACTGAAAATAGAGCAAGTAGCATCCAAACACAGGATCTGATATATATATATATATATATATATATATATATATATATATATATATATATATATATGTATATATATATATATATATATATATAAAATCATATACTCTAAAACATTAGACAAGGACTACTCTTACTACTATATAGGAGTCAGCAGATATTCCTCAGTTGAAAATGGCTATTTACCAAATTTAGTTACTAAGGAAACTGAAGTAGTAATAAATACAAAAAATCAAGAACCCATAGTACTAGAAAAGTAATTACTACAGGGATTCATGAATATGGCAATTATTCTTCATGAACATGATATCAACCTAAGGAAGATATATCCCAATTACTTGACCTTACAAAAATACTAAGTGTATTTGTAAACTACAAATTATCATTGAACTAAAGTCCACCATATTGTTTTCACCATGTGTATTAGATTGTATTGGAGAGTGGATAATAGAGTCCTGCTACAGCACTCAAGCTATCTCAGAACATCCTATGAGTCCACCTGAGTCCTTTCGTTTCCTGAATACTAAGATTGTAGGCAGGTGTTACCACACACAGCATTCTTTTTCGTACTTTTGTGAATGAAGATGTACATACTCCCCTTTTCTTTTTATGAACGCAAGTTCAATTCTTTATTTTTACAATGACTTGAGTCACACTTTGATTTGTGTATATAAATGCTTAAAATACGTGTTGAATGTGCATATTACATATTATCTAGGTCTCATACATATGAATGTATCAACTCCACAAAATTAAGTACATTATGTTATAAGAATATTTATACAATAGCACAGAGCAAATTTTCAGATTGAAGAGGAGTTGAGCCAAGTTTTTTTTACAAGTTATTAAAACTTGGTTCCACCATTTACTGTCTACTTTTCTTCATTTATTTGTTTATTTAATTGCTTCATAAACTGATCCCAGTCCCCTTCCTCCTTTCCTCCCAGTCCCACCCTCATGTCCCACTTCCCACATTCTCTCCTCTCCTTCTCAGAAAAGGGGAGGCCCAAAGGGAAGCCGACTCATCCTGGTACCCCAAATCACAGCAGAACCAAGTGCATCCTCTTTTACTGGGGCTTTACAAGGAAGCTGAGCTAGGAGAAAGGGGTCTAAAGGAGGCAACAGTCAGAGACAGCTCCTATTCCTATTCTTAGTGGACCTCCATGTTTACCATGCTGCACATCTACTACACATGTGTAAGGGGGTCTAGGTTGAGCACATGTATCCTTTTTAATTGGTTTGAACTGTATTTAAATTTCTTGAGCTTCACTTAAATATAAATGAAAATTAAGATTAATGCTCATCAATAGATGATGTCATAGTTAAGCAACATTTTGGAGTACCTCAAGTAGGGCACACCTACTTAGGGCACTTAGGGCACTTAGAAGGCAGGGTAGGAGGATCTCTGAGTTTGAGGCCAGCCTAGTCTACAGAGAGAAATCCTGTCTTAAAAATATAAATGATAAGTAAAAGTAAGTAGATGTCAGATGAAAGAGAAAGGGGGAGGGAAGTACCTCTTTCCCAGGTGATATGTAAAAAGATCTTTATTTATTTCCAACACATTCTTCCTCCAAAAAACTAAGGTCACTACCATTATCTATCACAATTTCTACCTTGACCACTTTCTATACTAAATGTTAAAATTCTTGAGAAATTAAACTACATTGTTCTTTTCTGTCCTCAGGTAAATAAAATATACATGTGCTCAGTGAATACTTTTGAGAAAATGAATAAAAAGCTCCATTGATTTGTTTTCCTTCATCAATCCAGTTCCATCACACCAATACATAATAGTTAATATAATTTCTATTGTTTATCAAATGACACCAGGAGTTCTCTGGTGGTACTTTGGTGGATAAAGTTGTGAACATAATACAGGAAATCTGTGCTGTGCTTACAGACTCTCAGATTCATTTTGGTCCTTTTTCTCGTGGGAAATGATGTAAAAGGATATAGGTTTCATTTCTTGTCACTCATCTCCTTGAGGGAGAAAAGCAAGTGAAATCATTTCATAGTTACTTATGAAACTATTACAATCAGCCAAAAATGACACCTGTAATCATATTCTTCAGACTTTTTTTTAAAGAGGCAATTTTTTGGTACATTGGTAAATAAATCGATGAGGGAGAAAATAAAAGCAAAAATTAAGCTTGATAGTCTGGGTCAAATATTAAGGAAGGACAAACATCTTTATTGTTGTCAGTAATAGATGCACGTGAAGTGCATTGATATACAGCAGATAGTAAGATTACCACAGTGTTTTAAAGGAAAACATGCTTTAGAATGCAGTGTGTTTTCTTCATATTTGAGCTACCTAAGTGTGTAGAGTTCCAAATACCTGGTCATACAAGAATTTCCTGATTTTACTAAAATGAGAAGCCATAAAATAAAAAGTCATCACTTCGTCCTTATTTGCAGTTCAGAACAGGATAATTTTTCATGTTACTCTGGAAGATAATTATATTTTCCACACTTGATTCAGGTTCCTGATTCCAATACAGGGGTTGACTAAGGGCTTCTGAACAGAAAGGGGCCAAAATATGTAAACTTTATTGTTACAGTTACCCTTTTGACAAGATAGTGTCCCAAATGAATGCTCACTGTCATTCCAACAGAAAACAAAAGCCTATTTATCAGCTGGTTAATTGCACTCAAATGTGAAGTAAGGTTCCCCGCAGGGAAATGCCTTTCCATTCCTATTTCTGACTTAAAACATAAAGGACCTGTGAACAGGCCATCTCTAACATCTGAGTGTTTACCACATAAAATAGAGCTGCCACAGGTGACTGCTGACCTGCAAACTCTGCAGTGCATCCTGACAGCTGGTGTAGTCACAGGAGAAGGGAGGAAGACATGCTTCGTGCCATTGTCATCTTCATATTTATTCAGCTTTAACAGAGCTGAGGAAATAACTAAATAGAGCCAGATCATTTAAATTAGTCCTTGTGTAATGGGTCCGGTAAGGCCTTTTACTTCCCATCACACTTCCTGGATTTGGGATTTTATTGTTAGCGTTGTCATCACTTATTTATGTGTTCAACATTTGTTTTTGTTTTTGTTTTTTTTTTTCAAACAGCAGCTGGAGAGGTTTATACACTGTGTAATTATAAAACAAATTGTTAATACATATCTTAGACTGTCTAATATACAAGTTTGCTCAAGAATACCAACGATGCTTACAGTATTAAATGGACAGGCACTGAGCGCAGGGCTTTGTCTAACTGCTGGGGATCCTTGGCAATCTGGATAACTAGGAAGTGGAGAATTGTTAAAAGGCAAAGGTAGGCTCTCAGAAATTACCAGTGCAGGGGGTCTCATCTGAAAAATGGATGCTGACAAGAGGCACAGCTTCCTGAACACCTTTCATTAAGTGCGGCACCAAGAGCACACTTTTAGGTTCTCTGTCAGGCCACGGCCATAAGAGCCAGCTTTGTCTCAGCACATGAAGAGCTCAAATCCATGTCGGCATCCTTTAGGATGAAGACAGCTTTTTGGGTTTTGGTTCATGTGGGTGTCAAAAGTTCATTTCATTCAAGGACATGTGTATTCCATATTTATACCTCTTCCTCCATCTTTTGTTTCAGATATCACTTGTTCTTATACTTGTCTATGGCAGTAGTAGGTCCTTTTAGTAAATGAGTTAATATAAAAGTTACTTTTTCTATTTCATAAATATATGAAGTCTCTCTCCTCTCTCTGTGTCTCTGTCTCTCTCTCTGTCTCTGTCTCTCTCTCTCTCTCTCTCTCTCTCTCTCTCTCTCTCTCTCTCTCTTTCTCTTCCTCCCACTTACCCTCCCTCCTCCTCTTCCTCTTCTCTTAGATTTTTATATGTGGCTTAAATCTGCTATGTGGGTTCCTGCTTCTAAGACAGTGGGAGGGACTTGAGTGAGTCAAGAATAGCCATTACCATGGTGATCCCCTGATTGTCCTACTTTAGTGTTATAACATTACTGTGATTCCTACTTTATACACAGTCTCTGTTCTGAATTTTCTAAGATCATCATCTAAAAACAGGTATAACCAGTTCTTCTAACTTTCTGAACCCCATTTCAACAGGAGTTTCCCTCACAATAACTTTCTTTTCTTCTCTTCATCAAAATCTTTTTGTATGACTAGAAAGAAAGGGAAAAATACAAGTTATATACAAACTATGCAATATTCAAGAAAGATTAGCATTCAAGAGAACACATGAAACATTAGGAGTGATGCACACAAAAATTTCAATGATCTGGAAATGATACTTTCAGCTAAGAGAGTACACTAGTACACTAGTCACTGTGACACCTAAGGAGAGGATTGAGGGGTTTCAGTAGGAACATAAGACACAGAAAATCTTTTAGGCAGAAGTCATGGAGTAGTCTAAAGCCAGAGTAATCTAGATGCCTTAGACATTTGTGCAACATCTACTAAGCACTATGAAAAGATGAAAACAAGTGTCTAATTCTGTAAATGTAAGCCCTCTAAGTACCGAGTAACACCCATGTACTATACAAGAGAGTCTTCACTAGTGTCCCAAATGTGCACTATGAGGAAGCAGCATCTTCTCAAGAAAATTTTTGTGTTAGTCATTCATTATTTACAGGTAGAAAAGGCAAAATAATGCTAGATTTAAATATATGCAGTTAAAATTGTAGTGAGCAGACGTTGAAACCTTCAAGGGTAGCACTCCATGAAAATTGTGAGAATTTCTAGCTTCAATTGATTCTCACTTTAACACTTTCAGTATGTGTAAAAGCACTCGTTTTAAAAAAATATAACCTATAAGTGAAGGAAAACTTAATTTTACAATTGTAATTCCATTATATACTTCTCTGAGAAAAGTATCTTTACTCATACTCATGGTTTATTTGTTGCAGAATTTAGCTAAAGTTATTTTGTCTTGTTTTATTTCTAGTGGTTTTCTTCAGGGAATTAATAAAGCAAAGCCTATTTTCTATTTCTATAGGGTATCTTTTGAAAGAGGGAGAGAAGGAGAGACAGAGACAGAGAAATGAAACATGCTATGTAGCCCTAGCACAACTCAACTTGAACTTGTCCCTATTCCTCTGCCCTTAACGTCCCTCCCAATTGCCAGCATTTAAGGCATATTCATTATATCCTGTTCTTTTTTATATTTTACTACAGTATCATATGTAGAATTCCTTTGAGTGTAAGGAAATTTGCTAATATGTGACTAAACTGTACCTTCTCTCTGGAGGTATATAGGTCATAAATAATCCAATATGGCATGACTGAACAGCCTTTTTGACTAACATGAAGGAGGATATATTTGAGCATTGGTTGCTTTTCAGTTACTGTGTCACATTGTGTCACAGTACCTTGATTGAGTAACATAATTGGAGGAAGGTTTCACTTAGGCTCATGGATTTCACTGAAGTCCCTGGTCAGCTGGCTCTTTCTCTAGTTGCCTATGGTAAGATTCCATATCATGGTAGAAGTAGCAAGTGACAAGTGTCAGAAAGAGGTCCTCATTCTTAGCAGCCAGGAGATTTCGTGACAAGGCAAAGTTAGATCCAGAAACCTCTATCCTCCACAGGGAAGGACAGAGTTAGTTATCCTGTGACAAAAGGTCACTCCTGAAAATATGCATACAACTAACATCATATGGGCTCAACAGGTAATGCTTTGGAATAGATGGATATAAAAATACATATATTCCATGGAAAATAGGCCATGAATTTGAAAAAGAGTTGGGTCCTGAACAGAACACCAACAGCCCAGGCCTTAATGTCAACAATTAATAAATGGGACCTCATGAGGCTGAGAAGCTTCTGTAAGGCTGGAGACACTGTCAAGAGAACAAAGCGACAGCCTACAGACTGGGAAAAGATCTTCACCAACCCTACATCCGACAAAGGTCTAATATCCAAAATATATAAAGAACTCAAGAAATTAAACACCACCAAACCAAATAACCCAATTGAGAAATGGGGCTTGGAACTAAACAGAGAATTCTAAACAGAGAATATCAAATGGCTGAGAAACACTTAAAGAAATACTCAACTTCCTTAGTCATCAGGGAAATGCAAATCAAATCAACTCTGAGATTCCATCTTACACCCATCAGAATGGCTAAGATCAAAAACTCAAGCGACACCACATGCTGGCGAGGATGTGGGGAGAGAGGAACACTCCTTCATTGCTGGTAGGAATGCAAACTAGTACAACCACTTTGGAAATCTATCTGGTGCTATCTCAGAAAACTGGGAATAGGGCTTCCTCAAGACCCAGCTATTCCACTCCTTGGAATATACCCAGAAGATGCACCAGCACACAACAAGAAAATTTGCTCAACCATGTTCATAGCAGCCTTATTCATAATAGCCAGATCATGGAAACAGCCTAAATGTCCCTTAGTAGAAGAATGGATAAAGAAACTGTGGTACATATACACTATAGAATACTACTCAGCTATTAAGAACAAGGAATTCCTGAAATTTGTGGATAAATGGATTGAGCTACAAATGATCATAATGAGTGAGTTAACCCAGAAGCAGAAAGACTCAAATGGTATATACTCACTTATATCTGCATACTAGCCCAAGGGGCATGTCCCACGAAAGCCTTCCCTTACCAGGAAACTGGGACGGGGGGAGGACATCCTATTGGGACTCTAGATGAGAGAACCATGTGAGAATAGCAATGTAGAAGGATCCAGTGGGTCCTAGAACCCTACAAGTAGAACATTATGATAGGCAGATTTGGGCTAAGAGGTCCTGCTCAAACTAAGGCACTAGCCAAGGACAATACAGGCCGTAAAATTTAAACCCCTACCCAGATCTAGCCAATGGACAGGACAGTCTCCACACTTCAGTGGAGAGTGGGATATGACTTTCTCATGTACACTGGTGCCTCACATTTGACTATGTCCCCTGAAGGGGGAGACCTAGTGGCACTCAGAGGAAGGACAGCAGGTCACTGAGAAGAGACTTGATACCCTATGAGCATATACAGGGGGAGGTAATCCCTCTCAGGAACAGTCATAGGGGAGGAGAATAAGGGGAAAATGGTAGGGAGGTGAGAATGGGAGGATACAAGGGATGGGATAACCATAGAGATGTAACAAGAATAAATTAATAAAATAAATAAATAAATAAAAAGATAATAAAATATTTATATAGTATTGGGATATGATTGACACAGAAGATATTTCACAATATTAACACATCTTGATGAGTTTTTACATATGCATGTATCATGAAACATCATCATAATGAAGGTTCTAAATTACTGTTTTTTTCCATTTCCTTACATTTGCTTATGTTCACGTATATTTTGTTTAATGTTCATGTGTTTGAAAGGGTCAATTATACCTAAATAAAGTTAAAGTATTTAAAAAAAAGAAAAAGAAAAGAAAAAGAGTTGGGAAGGGTAGATGGGAGGGACTGGAAGGAAGAAAGGGGAAGGAGAAATATTGTAATTAAATTGTAATCTAGAAAGCAAACGAATAGCCATAGTGACTTATTCCAACTAAGTAGTCCCCTCTTTCCCTCCCAAGCTGCCATCATCCCATGTAAAATAAAATATGAATTATCAATAGATTAATCCACTCATAAATTAGTAGTCTTCGTGATAAACCATCTCTCAATGGTCTGTTTAACTATGTAATCACATAGTTTTAAACCAGGAGCATTTTGAAAATAAATAAAACCCAAAACAAAAACGAAGATGGAAGAAGAAGAAGAAGAAGAAGAAGAAGAAGAAGAAGAAGAAGAAGA
>OU015758.1:34983667-34995607 GCA_907169655.1 Acomys percivali
GAAGAAGAAGAAGAAGAAGAAGAAGAAGAAGAAGAAGAAGAAGAAGAAGAAGAAGAAGAAGAAGAAGAAGAAAACCATATGTCCAAACCATAATCACTTATCTGTCTTGTCGGTATTAAGTGTCTAATGCTCAGACACATCACTCAAGTATGAGCCAAAGATTCAGACTTAGTAGGCTGCTCATTCCTTTTACCATGGCATCTCCATCAATGGCCCAGACTTCTTCATGATTGGAACTCGGCAACCACTGCTTTCTTGGTATGTTGGACCAATCTGGATAACTCACATGTCAGTGAGCTATACATGTCTCATCTTAATTATCTGGGATATAAACTCCCAGCATTAGACCTGCATTATATAGGTCTTCAGGTCTTTTAGTCTGTTGAACACTGTTGATTTTTATTTTCTGCAGAAAAAAAAGAAGTGTCAGTTTATATTCAACTGGCGTTGTGTAAGTCCTGGTTACCCTTTCTGTACTTTGAAGTTTGATGCTTAATGGAAAAGAGAATATAGCAGAGACAGTTTAGTGATTGCATGAGTGCATTATCTGTATTTCATTTTCAGTCATAAATATGATACATTTTAAATTGTGAGATTTTTCAAACCTACCTATCTCTATTTCTCAGTACTTGTTATAAGATAAAACCTCTCATTAAATTTAAATGTCAATAGAGAAGGGTAGACATTCCTTAAATAGTGTTGTGGTATTTCTCATTCTATCATGTTTCTCCACTCAGTATTCATAATGATCATCTATTTATCTATCAATCCATATCTATGGTTTGCTATATTTAGCCTCAGTTCTGTCCTCTGGTCATCGTATTCCTCTTCTAAGAGGCTTTTGTAATCTCCATGCTCGAGTCCCAGCCTCTGTTCTGTAAGGTCGGATGGCTGCCCACAGCCCTGCCATGCTTCCTCCAGACTACCTGGGTCACAGAAAGACTTCGTTTCATATCTCAACTACAGCACTTAATTGTCACAACCTGTGGGATAAATATTGTCTCACACACAGTTCCTAATGTATTTAGGATTAATTGCCGTCAGAAGAAAATCATTTATCATCCACAATTTAAGAATATGAGTGGGCAGAGTATTCCGTGCCATCTCCTGGTAACTTGTTCTTTCTGCTTATAGAAAGACATTATTGGTCTTTGTAGATTTAACTAGCTCACAACATAATCATCTTACTCAGAAAATACATAAAGCTGTCATTTCCTGATGATGGTGATTTACTTAGATTTTTTATATTCCTTAGACCATGAGATTTTTCCTTGAACCCTCCCCAGAAGTTGTCAAGCTATGGCTGACCCAAAGGTCATTATTTTTCAAAATAATTGGAATTTCCTCAACTGTATAGTGAGTATCTTATTAAATATAAATGAAATGCAGAATTACATATCTTCATTTTGAGAAGTTTCCATATGAAGCAGTTACTACTATCAACATAAATTCTACTGCTTCACCATTACACACATGTATATGCATGCTCACATGCACACATACACACAAACACTTACCTATGCACATATATGTTGCAGGTAAGCTTTTAAAGTATGATTTATTCTATTATAATAAAGAAAATAATTCTTGTAAATGCTCACGAATAAACTGTAAATTTTGGTCAGCTGTCAGTCCTAGAAAGAAATGTTTTTATATTTGCACAGATTTTATTTCATTTACTAAAAGTTAGACAGTATTCCCTCAAATTATGCCTTTTTCTCATATATCTTACATAGCCTTCATACACATGAAATATCAAAAAGATAATAGACTTTACTCTTGAATTTTAAAGCAGTTCTGTGCTTTGTAAGTTTAATATAAGTAAGCCTTTCAATAGCAAATATTTTTTATCTGAAAAGTTTTTAATTATTGTTTTTCACTGGGACTTTTTGTGGAGTCCATCATAACTAAATATAGAATTAATTAATACAGATAGTACAATATGAAAGCATTTTTGTGCTTTAGTTATGTGAGTTCCTACAACAGACTCAGGCCTTGCCACTCACATCCTGTATATTGATAAACATAGATTAGGTTTATCATAAAACATAAAAACATAGAGACTAGCTATAACATTCACTTTTCCCTACCAAAATTAGTTTTATATAAAACCAAGGAAGTTTCTATAGGATCAGTATGTAAAAAAAACTAAAAAAGTAATTTCTTTAAATCTTAATTAAGCTTATATAAGACAAATTTTTCTATCAAGTACTTTGTAATTTCCAAGCTAAAAATGAAGCAGCATTTTAAAGTGTTAAATAATGAAACCTACAGAATTCTTCCTACTTGAGCTTTTAAAGACTTTTTGGTTGTGGTTGTGGTTGTGGTTGTTGCTGCTGCTGTTGTTGTTACTGCTGCTGCTGTTGTTGTTGCTGTTGTTGTGGTGGTGGTTTTTCAACTGGGAATAGGGAGGAAAAGACTCAACCACAATATCAGTGTATCAATCTTCTTCTGTCTTTCTTGTTTTATTTGAGTTTCTCTCTTTTCCTTTCATCATTTCTCTCAAAAGATGAAGGATATTTTGTAGGTAGCACTTGCTTGGGTGGGAAAAGCAGCAAATCTCCACCTCACAGCCTCTCTATAAGCACTTGCCGTGATCAGATCAAGATGTTCGCACTTGGCATAAGCAGCTTGGCCGTAGTGACCTGTCCCTGTGCCTACCCACAGCAAGACGTGGGAACATGGGCTTGTTAGGAGCGGTTTCTCGTACCCTGCCCAATGGAACTGAGAATAGAAACTGTCCTTCCACTACAGATGGCCAACAGATGACAGTGCCAGGAGTCTGAGAAGAGGCCAAACTTATTTTAATTACAAATTACTCCATCATTTGAAATTTATTATCTCTGTGTACCTGTAGTCATGCAACAAATAACAGTGTAGACTACAGCAAAGACTACCGAAGCCCGCTCCTCAGGGACATGGGTGTGTTTGTCGGGATTTAAAACTGAAGTGCCTGAGGTCAAGATTCAGTTCTGGCAAATGTGGTGTAACGGCAACTTGAAAACAAACTGATCAGACACGAAAACAACAAAGACAGGAAGATTAAGGCATTCTGCAAAGATGAAAGTGTAAAGAGGTCTTGGGGGAAATAGCTTGCGAGGAGTCTTTTTGCAAAATCAAACAGAAAAATACGGTTGTTCTGTTTTGTTTCGTTTTGTTTTCAGCATGCATAAGAAGTATTACAAATAAAATTGGAGTTCCTATTCTTCCAGGAGAGAGGGAAGTAAATGTGTTCATAAAACTCCAGCCTTTTAAAAATGTTGTAATCAGTGTTTTTCAGAATAATTTCCAGTGAAAAATAGCCAGTTCTGAATATAAAGCCAACTGCTTCTATGGAAATACTCAGCCGATCCTCCAGCAGGCAGCTTATCCGTGCATCCAGAGAGAAATGATGACATATTTCCTTGTTATGTATACACTTTTCTTCTTCAACAGTGCCAAAAAGTGATAACCTGGAGACTGAGAATTAGGCTGACAGTCACCTATCATTCACTGTCCTTTATTAACTGACAACCTCAGGCATTCAGGCATGGATTTATGCCCCCACCTTCCCGTTATTTTTAAAGGGGCTGGGGGTGGGGCATATCAGAGGATTCAGTTCTGAATAGACTTTTGTTTTGTTCTTTCTTTTACCTCTTGACTGTGTCAAATGCAGTGTGTGTCTCATGCAGTTTCTCCCTTTAGAGAGCCTTCACTGGGCCAGCTAGTTAGTATTCAGAGACAAGGCAAAGAGGATAAAATTCTTCTCTCTGCTTGCTGAGACTGCAAATAAGCAATTAGACTAAAAGCAACGTATTGGCAAAAGAGGGCCATTGCAGACATCACTGCTGACTGGAACCTGCCAATATAACTTTAGAATTGTAGAAACTTCATAGCACGAATATATAGTCACTTAGTGCCATGTAAGTTGGTTAAGACACTGAGTCAGTATTTGCTACAGATATTTCTGCTGTGTAATGTGCTCTGCAAACTGTAAGATTTTCCATTTAATCTTGTTTACTTATTGTAATGAGAAGCAAATGGGTGAAATTAACAATGGTGGTAGAAAAAAATCCAAGCTTTTATTGCAATGAAAACATTTTCTAGATTGGCACATTACTCTCATTTTCATCTGAGCTCACTTTAAAGGACTGTAATGGAGGGCTGAAGGTTACAAACTGTTTTACATCTGACCAAGTAATATCATACTTCTCTGCTTCATGGTTGTGTGAGAGGTTGAAAGAATACACACTAGGCATTTTCTGGCCATCAGTAATGGTACATCAGCTAGTTCTTAAGATGCTTTTTGCTCTCTACTTTAATAAAGAGACTTTATGCTAGGTTCTAGCAATGGATGCACTTTTCCTTCAGCACCCAAGTGCATTTACTCTGTTAGTAAAACCAGGATTATCTCATTCCATTTGGTGGCTGATCAACCTCCAGTGTGTCTTCAAGATTCCCCAGCTTATGAGAAGTGACAGGTACACCTTCTTGGTCGTGATTTCCATCCTCTTTAGCTTCCCACCCCCAAGCCTTCCAATCCACATTCCCGAAAAGTTGAGAAATGCTAGCCTGATGAATTTATTTTTATGTATTCTAAGGCAGGAAAAAGAAAGGAATTTAGATTATTGACATTCTTTTACCGGAACTACAGTAGACTGGAGTTAGCAGAAAAAACTGCTAATCATCACAGTTTTCGTGTTGGAAGCAATTTGCCTATAATTAGTAAGTTGATAAATACCAACAAAATGGGTGCTAAAACGAACAACTCTTGCACTGAGAGACATTTGACTCTGCATTACACTTTGCATTTTTATATATGCAGCATTACATTTTGTTACAAAGAACGGCAACTTCAGTGGCAGCTGAAACACTCTAAGCTGTCTTCTGAAGAAAAGCAGGCATACATCTTAATGTAGCAGCAACTGCACCATAGAACCGACATGTTTTCTAAGGAAGTAAAGTAAGCGATGCAAGGATAAGAGAGGAAGGATGCTCTGCTTGTTTGTATGTTTGTTTTGTGTTTTCCATGAAGTGGGAGCAGAAGATGGAGGGCATGCTTTGCTACATAATGAAATGCCACAGCTTAGATGATTCTATGGCATCAATGTCTTAGGGTGCCTCTTTCACTGGTAGCATCAAAGTTACCTTTCTTTGTAGATATTTATGATATGAATTTCACACAAATGAATATTCTAATAATTACTTTAACTTAAATTTGAAATCAAACCTATGACAATTTTTATTAGTGCATACTGACTGCAAATAGGAGAGGATTCACTATGATATGTGTGATATCTTTCCAAGCCAAACAAGAAAATGAGAATTCTGTCCTGAAAAGTAAGGTTCGAATTCAGTTTTCATGAAGTAGATGTGGTGTGCTTTGTGGCTGAAGTCACTCATGTACCTAGGTGAATGAACAAAACACCAGTTTTTACAAAGAGTGAATCATAGTATGTGCTTATGCTAAGTAAAAGTAGAAACCAATGGCTTCCTCTGTGGAATGCTGTTTCCTTTGAATTATTTCTTCATTACAAGGGAATTTCTTATCTCATTAAATCTAACCTATCTGAACTGATAGGATGAATTAACATTATAAATATTATAAATCAAAAAATCTGTATGTGAAGACAATTGGAGAAATACCACATCTGCTTTGAATTATATTGGATAGCTACAGGCATGGCTGGAGAGCATTCCTCGGTCCACTTTGCAGATGATATGGTTATCACATAGATGTATCTGAACTTACAGCATGCCAACAGTATGGCTCCTGTAGTAAACAGGCTGTTTGCTTCTTACTAACAGTTACCTTCTAGTGTAAGTTTAATACACTTTAATATGATTGGACTGTTTTATTTTCCTTTAAACAATATAGGATTGTACTCTCCAGTTCTGTATGGGACAATAAAAAATGACCACTCTAAAAGAAAAGGAACATTTTTTTTTCTTCCCCTCTTTGAATCATTCTATCTTGGGTGGGCGGAAAAATATTTCAGCCATTTCAAAAGCATGCAAACTATTCAAAACATGCCAGGAGAAAAAAAAGGCTTCAATTCATCATTTTCTACTATAAATCAACATAAAAGAGAACATTTAAAAAGTCCGAGTGGCTTTGTTTCTATTTGAATTTATATCAATAACTTAATATCATAAACATGTTGCTTATTTAAGGCATACTTACATGAAATGACAAATAGCATTATTCTAATAAAAGGATTAAATGCACTAAAAATAGCCACCTTTTAATTTGTTTTGAAAACTACTCATGCAAGCACCTCTTTGATATGTAACAGATAAGCTGTAATAAGTAAGACCCAATGGAAAAAGGATATTTGGAAGTGAGAAGTGCTGGGGTTTTTTTTGTTGTTGTTGTTTTTTTGTTTTGTTTTGTTTTTTGTAGCACATACACTTGCCTGTTTGCTTTTGTTTACTTAAGAGGCCTGTCTCAGATATGATCCCATGTCTCTTTGTTAAAAGAGAAGTTTGAAGACTTTTTTTTTTTTTTTCTGTACTCCATCTGGGCAACTGCTGTCAGCTCAGACCAAATCTCCCAGGGCTCTCTATCACTGTGCCCACAAAGCTTTAGTAAAGACTTTAAAGCAACCATTCATGGGTACTCATTGGATCAAAACATATGGTTTTTTTTTTCTCAAAATAAAACTCCTAATATTTCAACAGAAGTCTGCTCTTATACAGAATATAATCAAACCCCAATGGTGATGTCATCTTTTTTGGTAAGTGCTGCTGTTATAGAATTAGATTATTTGTAAGGATTATCTAAAGATATATGCTATTTCTAAGTAGGTATTTTGCAAACTATAGCAAGTCTGTACAGATGTAGATTAAGTGGAAGATTTTTTTGTGCAGGGGTTCACTTAATTCTAGAAAAACTGTGTGAAATATAAACAGGAGAATCCATGGAAGCCAGCAAAAAAATTAAAAAAAAAAAACAGGAAAAGGAATAAATGTAGGACATGCAATAACAGAATTATTCTCTGCACAGATTTGACTGTGGTAGAGAACTATTCAATTAGGTCCCACAGTTACTTTTAATGAGGGTTGTTGTGAAATAAGTGGAAACATCTGTTACCAATGAGCCACCACAGAGGCTACACAAGGAAGAAGAAAAAAAAGGAACAGTCTTCTACTTATTTGGATTGGTCTTTATGGAATATTCCCATTAGTATGCTTCGAACAGCCATGCCAACTCTAAGCCAAATTAATTATTCTTGGAATTCCCAGGAGATGTTTCTATAGTCATGTTTTACCAACAGCAAAAGGCAGGAGAACCTGTTTCTGTGCACATATCTTAGTATGGTCAGTGATACCTAATCACCCTATTATATGTTAGTCAATTTTTACCAGCTACAGTCTGAATTCATTCCCATCTTTTCCTTAAAAGTTTGCAACCCCCTAGTGACAAGAATATTAATGTGCCAACACTGTCATATCTATTTCAGCTCATACATATGCAATGTCTTTGTTTTCAAAGATTTATGTCAGACTTTGCTGAAGTGAGGCATTCTACCATTTTAGATAATAGCATGCCAAAATGATGCTCGCAGCCACACTCGACACTCACTGGAGCAAATGGGAGGAGCCTCCCTTCCTTCATGCCTTAAATTCATAGAAACTGTTATTTATCCTTATTTGATGAGAAAATCTTTCAGGGGGAAATGGTGTATTTTTAGAAGAAGATTATGGCCATCCTGTGGATTATCTTTTAATTAAGAATGGATGATTTGTGCCCACTCTGCTGGAGCAAACGCCTTGCTGCTAATGAAGTTTAAAAAGACTTACTTTATTTAATTACAGCTAATCACCAGGGTAAAATGTGGAATCTTCTTTGATCCTACATGTATTGTGGTAATCCTTGTGGCAGATAGCATCTCTTCAAATTATTTTGAATTTTTCAACTGGTCACATCTTGGCAAATGGTGGCACTTATACTAAAGATTATTTTTATTCTCTCTGTAGTTGTCCATTTTGGCATGAAAAGTACATAACATTGTAAAAAATTGCATAACCCTTAAGAAAGAGAATGTTAGGCTCTTCAAATAGTTTCATCTATTTGGGGGTCTACTGTCCAGAGCAGGTCCTTCCCTCTTCTTTAGTGGTTGAGTTACAACATTGCTAAGCAGCATCAACATGTCAGGCATTGATCTAGGTTCCAGGACTAGACAGAGGAAAGGAAGCCATCCTGTAAAAATGAGCTATGTTCACCTTCTACCGTATTCAATACAAAAAATTGCAATGATTAAATATGCTGTAAAACCAATAATAATTTTGGTTCTGATTTGTTTTGCTTTAGAGACACCAAATTGAAATTATCCTGATTTTTTTAGTAGAATAATATATTTAATCATAGTATGTAATGAAAACTATTTAAATTTCATATCTCAACTGTCTCTTTAATTTGGAAAGTGCAATAGGTGTTAATGTATGCTCTAGACTTGTTCTTGATAGACCTTAAGAGACCTTATTTTGAGACTGTTTGTTAAGCCTGTTGTCATCTCAGTATGGTGTGTTTATGACTTTTCATCTTCTTCAGTACCATGCTTAGTAGTAACTACACAAAAGGTAAAGTGGAATTTATTGGTACACCTAATGATGTTTATTATTTCATATGTAAAATTACATATTATTTGTTAAATGAAGAGCCAATGCAAATGAAAAGTTAATTTATTTTTTTCCATCTCAAAAAGATCATCCTATTATGACAATCTTCAAAAAAAAAAAACTTTTCTCTTTTTCCTCCATTTCTCTACTTTTATTCTAAGCTTTCATCCTATGGAATCTATCTGGTATTGACTTGTTGGCATAAATGTCCTGAAATCCCAGATTCTGCTAGTTCTCTTTGGGGAAATAAAAACTGCCTGCTGTGGGGACCAAAGAAGACAGACGACTGTGGTTGGTGTTGGGCAGAAGAAAACATCAGCAACCTGACCTTCAAACTAACTGCTGACTTCCACAAGAGACATGACCAAGCCATATCTCAATAGAACTCATGGATGGAGTGAGATGTTTTCTAAAAACAAAGTTATACTGTAAACTGCATACAGTTAAACCAATCACCATGAAGAAATGACAGAGTTCACCTTTTATAGTTTTATAATTGGCTGCTCTCTTATGAATATAAAACTCAGAAGTTACTCAAAGAGAATTTGCACCAAAGAGAGTCATTAAAAGCGCTCCATTTGAAAACATAAATACTTTACCAAAAATTCATTCTGCAATTTAAAACCGAAATATATTGCAGGAGAAAACTGTTCGCTTCATCTCTCCAAATGTGTTCTACTTTGATGTACAAATTTAAGTATCCTTGAGTTCTTGGGATTTGACAAGAGTTAAGCAGATTTAAAGTAGGTTTGTTGTTACATCATTGCATGGGTCTTTATCTCACATCTTGAGTTCCATCAGTACACAATTATAAATCTTCTGCCACCACCTGCAAAGATGCTTAAACACATCTTTCCTCTGCCAATTTCACACTACCCACACCCATGTAGTAAATTACACGTCACTTTATCCAGAAAACCCGGCATCTAGTAGCAAAGCATTTAAATGTTTAACGTGACTGAGGCTGGAGGAAGTTCTTCAAAGTGCAATTCATGTGTCTTTAAAAAAAAGAAATCAAACCTTATAAAGTGGGAAAATCAAAACAGAATTTGCAGTTGGTTCCTGTAATGAGTTAAACATCTGCAGTTTTGTCTCTATTGGGATTCGGGGCTGTGCTGAAGTCATATCCTGATAACATCTGCATATTACTGATAGCTCTTGCTGTGTTCTTTGTGGTCTGCTGATGAGAGATTCTTTAACATCTCTTCAGTCATCAGGACCACAGTTGGATTTCTTTACTTGTCACAGCCTTTAAGGTGGTTTCATTTACATTTGCTAAAATGTCACAATATAGGAAGATATTTTCAGTTTGATGTTTCACCCCTTCCTTTTTTTATCCGGATGCTAGTTTTAGCTTTTCAAATGAATGTCGAGCTCAAAATAGATTTTTCCATGAAATATATTTTGTCTGATTCTTGAAACACCATGTCTGCAGTAGGAGACTTGGGTTTTTTTTTTCCCCCAAAAAAAAGTTTTCAACAAGGAATGGCACCTCTGCTCCTGCTTGCATTTCAACAATAGAAACACCACAGCAAAGGGGCTAGGTTGTTCAACAGCCAGAAACCTAAAATGGTCCTGCTACGTGAATGATCAGATATTGACAGACCTGAGTGTCTACTGCCTTACTAATGACCCCATTTACATTAGAGCTTAATAAAACAGATGACAAACAACAACATTAACACACTTGGAAAAGCTGAGATGGTGCAGGACTTTGAAAATAAGATGATGAAAAGTAATAAAGGCATAATAAACATAGTTCACCTAGGAGTGCGATATTGCTGAATAGAACTCTCTGGATCTTTGGTCTACAAAACTTCTGGCCCACATCATTTTATACTATAAATATAAAGAGTCCATATAAATAAAAATTTTAAAGACTAATTTTTTTCAGATTAATTTTCTTGAACTTAGTAGCTATTTTTCTTTACATCTCTGGAGTACATAGCATTTAATAAGATGTTCATTGCTATTTTAAAGGTTGTCATAAAGCACTGGATTTACAATGGCAAAAACAGTGTATTCTTTACCATGAGAAGATTTGCATTAGAAATTTAGAAATTAGTACAATGTTTCAATATTTCCAAATGTTTTGAATTGAAGAAATGCTTTATGACAACCTGTTTTTTGTTTGTTTGTGTGTTTGTTGTTTGTCATTGTTTTGAAAATAGATTTCTCATACAGTACGTCCTGGCCACAGTTTTCCCTTCTTTTCCCAGCTCCCTGGCATACCTCCCTCACCCCCAGCCCCACTCCTCCTCTGTTTTCAAGGACATTTCTCTTTGCAACAGTCAGAGATCACTACAGAAAACCAGATGTGATAAAACTGCAGAGTTACAGGGCCCAGTCCCAACAAATAGACTTACAAAGCATTTCCGTATCTATAGCTTAGGGAACATGATAGAATAAGGAGAGCAAAGAGCCAGAAGATCAGGAAATTTTCTGTGATAATGTGTCTCTTAAAAATGTCTAAAGTTATACTCATAAAGTCTATTGAATATGGCTATCCAAATATGAGCTTAACAACTACAACATTAACAAGCATGCCAAAATGGATAGGAAGACGCTCACGAGGCCTCAACCTTACACAAATAACTTTAGGCAACTGAAGAAAGCTGGGAGGTGGATAAATGGTCATTCCTGGGTAGGATACACTGATTGGCTGTCTAGTACCACACAGGCAACTCTGAAATACACATGCAAGTAACATTATAGAGACTGAGAAGGTTATATTAATGTATATATGTGTATATGCGTATATACATGAAATAAGAATTAGTGAAAAAAGAAGTTATGTATCTGAAAGAAAATGAGTAGGGGTATATGGGAGGGTTGAGAGGAAACAACAGGAAAACATTAAAAATTCTATATATAAAATAAATAGATAAATAAATAAATCATTCTCCTTTGAAAAATTAAATAAAAATAAAAATCCTCAGAATATCATCCTAAAACATGTCATCTATAACTATTTCAGATTTTCAGGATACATTTTCTAATTATTTATCACAGAATTTCATGATACATGTTACGCTGCTCAAACTGAAATTCTCTTCAATTTCAGGGCATTTTTTAATGACTGTGTGCTATGCTTTTATGCTCTAGTAACTGTGATCTTAGGCTGGGACTTTTTTTCCATCGTCTCATTTCTAAATTTTATACATACCACTAGGTAAATTAAAAAGAGCAAAAATCCATTTGAATTTTTTCTTCTTAATTGGAAATGATTCACCCTGTGGCTCCTGACATCTACCAGTGTACCCATAATTCACGTGAGCACATATTTTCCATAGTATACTCAGGAAACTGCATTCTGTGTACACAACACCTGGAAGGACT